>NW_022046100.1:7745-61183 GCF_001654015.2 Drosophila navojoa | reverse complement strand
GAATATGGAATATGGAATATGGAATATGGAATATGGAATATGGAATATGGAATATGGAATATTCAATATTCAATATGGAATATTGAATATGGAAAATGGAATATGAAATACGAATTGAGCTTATAATAATAAAGATAGCCTATATTACTTGAAAAAATTCAATATCATTGTGCCTATCATTGGTGAATAAAATAGTAAAATAATCTTTAACGTCATAAACTAATTCTCAAAATTAAATCTTATAACAACAACCCAAATGTATTACTATTCTATATAATCGACTTTTTAATATCCACAGTATTTAGTACAGACAGGTCTCGATAATTTAGATCCACTTAATCCAAAATGGCAATAGTAGTACATACTATACCATTAGAGTCCTCAATCTGGACATTCAAAATGATATTACACGGACCAGCTGTATGTAATGCAGACTTAACCATCTCAAACCCTAAACACCAGTGCAGAACCTTTGTATTGAGACACTTATCTAATGGCCAACTGGATCTATCTTCTGCAGACGTATTTGCAGAGAAAGAGAGCATTGCCTCTAGAGTCTCTATCTTATCATGTAATACTCACTTTATAATCACGTTTTTAATTATAACAGTAGCCAGGGCCGGATTTCACTCGGCAATTTTATGTTAGTAAGAAAAACTTAAAAGACTGTTTCATGTTTCAGGGACCCAGGCAACTGCCGACTTGATAATTCGGCCCTGACAGTAGCTCTAATCACATATACATGAATTTCAGTACATCTAAAAACAGCTTTTCCGACATATGTAAATGTATTCAACTTAATATCTAAATACTCAAAGTATTTTAGGCATACTATCATCTGAAAATTTCATAAAGCATTTATTTTATATCCACCAAAGTCAATTTTTGGCATTCATAAGATTAAAATACTCATTAAAAAAATATATAAGAAATAACTTTACTAACTATATATAGTTTTTTACAAATATTTTGCATGGCTTATTATAGTTTTCAATCTCCGAATCTCTAGTACACTTGCAACACCCTTTTCGTTGATTATGAGATAACTTATTATATTAATCTTCTATAATAATTTTTATTCGAAACTCCGGTAATTAATCGATAGCATAGATGGACTTCTTTGAAATCTTATCACTAACCAGATCTATTAATTTCTTCCTGATTTAACCGCAATTATGGAATTGGTCAATCTTATATGATCAATCTACCATAGGCCAACACCTTAAACCTATCCAATATACGTGCTTCTCCGCTAGAGCCATTGTGGCTAGGAGACTCCGTGAGTTAATTGTTTTATTACGAAATCAAAATACAATCGAAAATTCGCAAATCTATGCGCTGACCCACAATTGGACATCGAATGCCTGCGGGCCTCGGCTGCAGCCCCTCACAATAGTACTATATCATTCAATTATTTAACACATTTTGTAATGCTGCTGCAGCATCCCAAAGATGACAGCGAGTAAATCGAGAAATGGGCAATGACAGATGAACAGAGGCCAAAGCCATAAGCGCAACTAAACAGCCAACAAAAAATGAGCAGACGAAGAAGAAGACTATATATAGATATGTGTACTGATAAACGTGTATATACGTAGCTATAAAGCGGCCTGTGTAACTGTCATAATTAAAGTAATTTGGTAGAAAATTTTTAGCCAATTAACCAAAAAGACGCAGAAAATGCGAGGCGAGAGTTGAGCGCCGAAAAAAAAAAAATCAACAAACACAGCAACGATTTTTTTTCTTCATCTGACAGGCCAGACAAAACGGACGGATGGGCGGACGGACAGCAAATGCTACTTAGTTTAATACTTTAAAAAGCCATAATAATGGCAACAACAACTATTTGGGCTTTATGGCGACGATGACGTCAGCACAAAATCTAAAGTTGAAGAAATGAAAAAAAAAAAAAAATACGAAAAAATATTTAACAAGGCAAAAGATCTAGATGGACAGAGGGAGAGAAATGGAGGGAGAAAGAGTAAATGAGACAGATAAATAAAGAGTCAAAGGGAAAGGCAGAGAACGACAGAATGCGAGAGAGAAAAGAGAGAAAAGAGAGAGAGAAAAGTTTTTCCTCTTTACTTTTGAAGTTAAGAAAGAGAGGAAGAATAAGAGAAAAAGAGAAAGATGAAAAGAAATAGAGAGAGAGAAATATAGAGAGGGATCGAAAAAGAGAGAGAAAGGTAGAGAGAAAAAGTGAGATAAATGGTGTATAGAGAGAGGGAGTGTGAGAGATATAGAGAAATAGTGATATATAGAGAGGAAGATAGTGTAAAGTAGAGAGAGAGAGAGAGAGCGACAGGGCAGAAAGAGAGCTGTCTCTTCTGATTAAGAGAGAGAGATAAAAAGCATACAGAGATCAATATAGAGAAGAAAAGAAAAAGTATTCCGAGAGAGAAACAAATAAAGAAAGGAATATAAAGGTGATGAGACGGATAAATGTGGGGAGAGAAAAGAAAATGAGGAAAATAGAGAGACAGATGGAAAACGATAAATAAATGTAGTTATGAAGAGAGATACAAAATATAAATAGAGATATAGAAATATTAAGCACGATAGACAACGAGACATTATAATGCAATATATTTACCCCAAATGTCTCGCTATATTCAGTATGTATGTACATATGATATACATATCTACTTTGGGCAATAGGTAATACACATATCCCAAAATATTTGACTTTTTAAACTTCTTCAAAAATATTTCCATCGCATTATTACTTAATCTCAGTTCTCTGTTTTTCTAACCAGAAGTAACGCCCTGCTTGGTGGGCGTGGCCCAGGCCAGATGCTCATTCCAGCTGTATCGATATGCATAACAAGATTTATTCTTGTTCTTTTTGGGAGTCTGACTCAAGCTTTCGAGACATTGCGGCGACTTTTGTTGTTGCTTAACTCCTTGAGTTCTTTTTTCTTTCCTTTTTTTTTTTTGTAACTTCTTTAGCACTCTTCTGGCTCTTCTACTTGTGTATGTTTGAATGTGTACCTTTTTCATCCTTGACTCTGACCGCAAAGTTTTGACGCTTAATCAGCGAAACCAGCAAAGCGTTAATAATGCCACGCCTTTGTCTGGCGGTCAGTTGGCATTGGCATTGCCATGGCCCAGGGCTGGCCGGGCTGCTAGTCAAATGTCACAAGAAATTTGTCAAAATGTGCAGATTGAAAGCACAGTCGAGAGGGTGAAAAGATACTGGATATGGGGTTGTTTGAGCATACTCATAATATTCAACAGACGGCAAAGTTTGTATTGAGTGCAATCATATATTTATATGTATGCATGTGTGTGAATGTGTGCGATAAGTAACAATTATGTGTGTCAACTCTTCTAGCGAGCACTTGTTAGACGGGATTCCCAGGGCAATCGATGGCTTTCGTCTCGAGTCTCGAGTCTCAATTGCGGCGCATTACCAAATTTGTCTGAAAGAGAGCTGGTCCATTCAGTGAGCCGTTCATTCATTCGGCCATTCATTGATTGAGACAAACGAGCAGCCGCAAAGTGCAGTCTCATTGTTTTTGTTGACCAACAGTTTTGTCGCACAGCTGACCCGGGAACGGATCCGGCCTAGGCCCCGATATTACTGTAGTGCCACTTGGCTACTGTGGTGCCCCATTCTCAGCGATGTTCCCATCGACGCTCTCAAATTACGAAAATTATAATCGCCAGCTGAGAGGCAAGAGACATGCTATAAAAATCAGAAACACAGCAGCAGCAGCAGAAACTCACCACAGTCTCACTCACACAAACACACACACAAGCTGAAGCACACTCTGTGGTGTGGGGTGGGTAGCGGGGAGTGAAAACCAGTCGGCAGGCAAATCGAAAGACAACAACTCTGCGCACGCATGTCACTTAACCCGGGCTTTTGACGCTGCTGCTGCTGTCGCTGCCGCTACCGCTGCTGCGGTGGTTGGCGACGTCGTCATCGTCGTCATCGTCGTCGTCGTCTTTGTCTGCTAAGCTGGCTCGTTTAAACTCCGCCTTTTATTTTCTAATTGATTTAAAGTGTGTTAACTTCCGCTGTCGATAATTTCGGTCCAGCCAGCGTGAGAGCAGCGCCGCCTCGCTCTCGCTGGCTCGCTTGCACTCGCTCTCTCGCCGGCGCGGTCGGGTGACAGACGAGCCGTCTCGCTCTGGCGCACGCATCAATCGCTAGCTGAACTTTCGCACCAATAAGCACCAGCGACGGCAATGTTGACGAGTGCCAAAAAAAAATAAAACACACACACATACACATGCAAAAACTGTGCACGTAAGCAGCGCGCAAGTAAACAACAAAAAAAAGAAAGGAAACGAAAAAAGGAAAAAACGCTTGGCTGCCTTTTTACAGCAAATTGTTAATTAATCTTTATGGCAACCGCGCGCGGCGCTCTCTGGCCATTGCTATCTCTTTCGCTCTCTGGCCTTTGGCATCCATGTCTCGCTTGCTCTCTCTCTCTCTCTATCTTTCTCTCTGTGTCGCTGTTTCGCTCTGCTTGCCGGCAGAGCGTGGGTGTGCAAAGGAATTCGTTGCCTGCTCTGTGTGTGTGTGTGTGTGTGTATGTGTGTGTGTGTGAGGCACAGTGGGTGGTTGCCGTTACAATTTTGACACCTCACGCGTTTGGCTTTAACATTGGCGTCGACGTCGCTGCGCTGCTTCGGCTCCGCTATGCTCTGCTCTGCTCTGCTCTGCTTGCTACGCCTGCAGGATGTTAAGTAAAAAGCATTTTAAAAGTTATTTTATGGCATTTAATGCAGTTTTGGATACAGAAAAACTGTGCGTTTAGATACTTTGACTTGAAGTTTGTACAAGCACACCCACACACACACACACACAGACGCACACACACATACTTATCACACCAAAAGAGCGACGAAGTGTGCAGGCTATCTCACTTTAGCCAATGCGCGAGGATTCAGCACTTTGCCTGCTCTCTCCACGCTGCCTCTGCGTTCGTGTGGGTGTGTGAAAATGGCGTACGTAACGGAAACGCTTTTATACAATTAGATGAGAGAGTACGTGGCAAAGATTATGCATCGCTGGCAGCCAGTAGCTGGTTTTCCTGCACGCCAAGTACTCAGCTTAGAAGACGAATTCACGGAGAATTCCGCGACAGAAGAGAGTTTCATGTATTAACAATGGATTAAGTACCATATATAGCAGATGTATAACAAGAATAATTGGCATAATAAAGTAAGACTAATTACATTTGTTTGAAAATAATATTTCTTCAACTATATTCGATTAGTATACGCATAGAAAATAATTTGAAAACTTTTATTTGCAAGCAATAAGAAAAGAATTTTAAATTTTTTCATAATATGATAGTAAATTGAAGTTGGTTAGAGATACTATAGATAAGCTTTTTTCGACTCAGTTACTGAATTTAGAGCAACTTAGGTAAGAAAGTTTTGGAAGTACTTAAACTCCATTTTAATTTAATAAATTATCTATATATATATACATATATATTTAGAACACAATTTTAAAATGAAATAAAAACAGAAAATGTAATCGAAGTCTGTAGACTTTATCATTCTTGGATGGATATTTTTGCAATTAAACAATTTTTAAAAATTTTGTTTCATTTTGGGGGTGATATCAACTGAAAGAAAGAACAACATTTGAATTTATTTCATAATGTTTTTGATTAATTACTTTGGTAAGAGTTTTCGATTTTTTAAATTATGAATTTCACAAAATTTTCTGTTTAAAGCTCTTATAGGTCTTGAGATAGACGCGTTAATCGTACGGACAGACAGACAGGGCCAGACCAAGTCAGTTTTATGTTGTCTGTCCCGCCTCCTTGCTATGCCCTGAATTCCCAATCACATGGAAATAAATAAAGCATAGATAACTAAAACTTAAAGCAAGTAGAAAACTCTTTTCATTTATTTTTTATGGAAAACCTGTTTACCACATGACAATTACGTCTCTTGCCACATATTTCAGCGCAAGTCAAGTGCTGCACATGACTAAAATTGATGTAAATTTTATGTTTTCGAAATCAATTTGATGTTTTTTTTTCCTTCTTTTTTCCAATGCAAGCTGGGCAATCTGCATTGTGCATAGGCAGTCAACTGGGTTAGCTGGCAATTTGTTGGCGTTTCGTGCGAACTGAGTGAATAATAAAAAATCGATAGTTAAAACACACACACACACACACACACGCACATACACACATACACAGTGGCTATAAAAATTGCTTACAAAATCAACAAACAAGCGATGTCCATGCAATGGCCATGCAAAATGACCCATTACCATTAATTAGTTGCGTTTAAAGCGCCAACAACGACAACTAATGAAATGGCCGCAGCCTGATAAAGCGATAAACAAACAACAACAGCAACAACAACAACAACAATAATAACAACGGCAGTGACAATTTAAGTGCAATTAATATTTGTTTTACTTTTTTATTTACAGTTTTTTCTCATTTTTTTATTTATTTTTGATTTTTGCCTGACTGCAACATGCAACAATGTGGGCGGGCTACAGCCTTGGCAATTGTTTGGCGACATTTGTTGTTATTGTTGCTGGCAAATTGTTTGTTGATTTTTCGCTGCTGTTGCAGTGCAATCAGCCAGAGGCCTGCTGCCATGGCTTCTGGAATGGACAGGCAGCGCAACCGCCGCAGCAGCCCCCCTGGTGGCCGGCTCGACAAATACAATAAATATTATGGCGCTATTATTAAATATAATTTGCAGTCACGCCATGCCGCACACGTAATGTTGATTATATTTTAATTAATTTCTCGACTTTAATGTTTTTCGTTTTCATTTTCGTTTGCCAAATCGCCAATCGGCAATCTGAAAAGCGCAATTCGAGTGCCCGATAATTAATATGCGAAGAGGACAAACCCTTATCACACACTTCACTCGTTTGCGATTACAGCGCGATGGCAATCGCCTGGTGTTAAGTGGATTATGCATAGGGATTAGGCCAACTGTTCGGCCGAGCACTAGACATTGCATAATTGGAAACGGAAATATGTTGGTCAACAATTCACTTGGCCGCTGAAGTGGCCTAGAAAATAACCGAAAATTGAAAGGAACAAACAGCAGAAGCACACATACACACACACGCAGAGAGAGAGAGAGAGAGAGAGAGAGAGAGAGAGAAAACCCAAATGAAACCCAAAACCAAACAAACCGCTGACTCGAGGGTCTCGCCATGAGCGCGCTATTACGTGTAACTGTAATTAAACGAGTCAGCGATACATGATTTTAACGCCTGTCGCGCAGCCACGGGAAAAAATAAAGGACGAACGGAGGAGCGGACTAACAACAGAGAAACACCTGAACCTGAAAACACAACACAACAGCGACAACAACAGCAACACAAACTGGGTTTGGTAACAGGTTCACATTACCCTGGCGCGCTAAGCGGCTTTTAAGGACTCGGCCTTAGACAGTTACTCCGATGCGGACACGTTGTTCTGTTTATCTAGTGCGAGGACAATGACGCCACAGAAAACGGCTTGGCGCACTGAACATGTGCAGCGCACATGTGTGCGTGTGTGTGTGAGAGAGTCCTGTTGTGTCATGTCCTGGGCAGTTTTGTTTTCATTGTGGCTAACATAAGTGACCAATTTTATGTGTCATTAAAATTGAACGCAGCCAGGACACCCGCTCGCTGCTGCTGCTGCTGCTGCTGCTACACATAATTAAATTACACCTGTCCCTGGGCCCCGAGCTCACCGAGTCCTATACACAGTAGCAACGGTTAAAAGTTCATTAACGCGCCTGCGCGCCAGCTACGTATGGAAAGCGCTTACCGGAAATGGTCTTCGCCTGTGTTTGCTCTCGTCTTTGGTCTAGTTAAAAAGGTGACCCCCCCCCCCCCCCCCCCCCCCTCTCTCTCTCTCTCTCTCTCTCTGGCCTAGTGTGTGTGGCTGCATATCAGATAATAATTAGCCAAGGCAACAGCAACAGCAACAACAACCACGAACAACGAACAACAGAAACCGTTTACAGTAGCCGCCTCGCTTGGCCCTAAAGGCGCCCCAGAGCGTACGCTGTTTTCCATTGATGAAATATGAAAACTGTGTGAGAGAGTGATAAAGGGGATCGTGGGGGGGAGAACGGGGGTAAGAGTAGAAGAGAACGACTGAACGGCTTAATGAGCAACAGAAATGCGCTGCACATGGCCCATTAAAGCGACCCGCATTCGCATTCGACAAGTACAAGGAGTTAAACCAAGGGCAACAGCCATCAAAACTGAGTCAAGGATAAGTTATGAGCACACTGAGAGAAATTATTTGGTATATCAGCTCAGAAATTCACTTACAAACGAAATTCTACTGTAGTTCAAACTAGTTGAGTATAGAAATTGTCAAAAAATATTACAGAGGTTAATTTTTAACTCTGTTTAGATACAATCTAAATATTTTTCATCTATGTCAAGATTTAGATATAACATAACAAAGTCTAGATAGTCTAGTAAATAGTTTAGGTTTCTGTTTATTTACTACATATTCATTTGAATCCTTTTTTCTCTGTATACTTCATAGTAACTATTTTTATATAGATGCCTTCTGTCATCCTATTACATTTTTAGCCCATACGTAAATAAGTTCCGACGAATTCTAATATTATCTGTAATGTTTTAAATGTCTTTTATCCGTTTAGTAAGAGTAAGGATAAGAGTGTATTTTTTTTATATTATATGATATAACAATTCATGTTCATTGATTCATCAAAGTACCTAAGCATCAAATAAATGAAAATAGAATTAGTTAAGCTCATTAAATGTGGGTTATCAAATTGGATTGGATTTGTTAATATGCAAGTGTAGGAGAACCCATGAAGTTGTTATGTATATATATATGTGTACATATGTGCTTCACTAGGACGACAACCCGGGGCAATTAGGCTATATCCATCTAAGCTAATCAGTCCCAAGCTACATAAACTCAGCTGAAATTCTCAGTGTATATTCATGACCCGAAATTCGCAGTGAGAACTTATTAGTCTTATCAAATACTGTTCGGTAGCAATTGATAGTTCTATTTCTTTTTTATGTGTTTATTTTTGGGGCATATTTCTGATTTAATTCGAGATTTTATATGCTTCCAATTCTAGATAGCTCTACCTCTAAAAAAAAACAAGTGTTTTAAATATTGGAGTCTTATTCTTATAAAATAGTTTTGTATTCCTTATTATTTCTTTTTTATCAAACTCGTAAGTATATGTAGAAATAAACTTGTTTGCCATGGTAAGACAAAATGTGGGTGTGTTATTCGCTCTATATGAATGTATCTATATGAAAATGGTTGTGTAAAATACATTCCCCTAGATTGGAAATATGCAAATTGCACAGAGATTGCAAATATTTAAAGAAAATGTCTTATAAATCTCTATTTATATTATCGACAAAATATATTTTTTATTAAGTTTTTACATTTTCATATTTAACATAATATGGACTATATAAGCATATATATTTTTATTTATTTATATCAATATTCTTCTTGTTATTCATCTATTTAATTCATTGTATTGTTTTATCGTTAAAGAATTCCGTATTGTTTTTCAATTCTTATTTAATTATGAATACCTTTTGCTTTCCATAAGTTCTTTTTTTGTTTGCCCAGCATCCGCCTATGCAGCTATATAGAGAAAAGTGTACGGGAAATACGTTACGCTTTAAAATTGATATGGCTTCATTCGATTCGATTTGATTTCGTTTTATGGCCGGACTTGGATGTGGCTTTCAATTTAAAACCAATCTGGAGGCCCAGACCTAAACGCCGATCATTAAAGGATCATTAGTGCTCATAATCTGATTATAATGCGCTCAGTTTGAGTCTGTTTTAGTTTGCTGTTGTTGTTGTTGCTGCTGTTGTTGTTGGCCTCTGTTAATTTTTCTCGTTTTATTTTGCTTTTATTTAGTTTAGTTTTCGTTTTATTAACAACTTTTACCTGATTTTTGGGTATTCGGATGCTGCGAGCAAAAGCCAAAGATTTTTTATGACTTGGACGCCAATTAATGAAGCACATCCCGTTGGCCACTCGGATCGCGTGTCAGCGACAAATCTTTAAGCTACATACATATATACACATATATCTATCTCTGTATCTCTAAATATCTGTATATCTGTGAGTGTGTGTGTGTGTGTGTGCGCTGGGAGAGCTTGAAGCCAGGGACCGAGTGACCCCTGCATGGGAATGTGTGGTTTGTCGGTGTTGAGTTAATGTGCCGGAAATAGAATTATGAATACGTTGGCGTGCGTAATTTATGCCGTTCAAAATGGCTCAGCTCGGCTAATTGGTGGCGGCGATTGCCGCATTGCCGGATCACTGGATCGCTGGATCGCTGGATCGTTGGATCGCCAAGGCTTTTAGATTTATCTATGGCCTAGCACTAAATAAACAGCGAGCCACCTCGCTGAATCCTGTTGCTGTTGCTGGCCCGCTTGCCCGTTTGCCGCGACGGGCGTTATAATTTACACTTGAGCTAAAATATTGATACTCGAAAAGCAATTTAGATAAGCCGATGCGACGGGCCCAGACGCACACTGGAAATTCCGCTTCACACCTACAGTCCACAGTCGGCCGATAGGTGTGAAAGGTGTGCGTATGCATGTGCATATGTTTGTGTGTGTGTGTGTGTGTGCCTGGCTAAGTGCGTGGCAGGACGCGCTGAGCCTCTGACGCAGCCTAAGGCAGCTGTCACCGAGCCAAGTCTGCGCAAAAACCAAAAAAAGGAAAACAGAGAAGAAAATAAACAAAACATGAAAATAACAACAGCGACAACAACAACAACAACTGCTACAGTAACAGTAACAGCCTCGTCTCGTTTTGGCCTTGTTAGAGGAACTCAAGTGCTACCAGCTGTCAACGAATGCTAAGCTGGCGTCGCTGCCACGCCCTCAACGCCCAGCACGCCCAGCACTCGTTGGCTGTGGCATTAATGAGTGCGATAACATCAAAAGGCTAGACATGATTTGTCAGACCCATGCGCGGGTCAAAGGGCAGCAGCAGCAGCAGCAGCAGCAGCCGTCAAGTGCAACAGCTCTCCCACCCGAAAGGAAGTGCCCGAAATGCCGAATGTGTAGCGTATAATTAACGTTCATTTATTTTCAAATTAACATTCGATCAACGTGCAGCAGCGCACTGCACTGAACTCGAGTAGCAATCGAGAGCAGCAGGAGGAGGAACGGCGTCGGAGGAGTAGACGATAATCGGTAACAAGCGAGGGCTACCTTCTAATTTGCAGCCGTCTATTTAACGCCGTTTTCACCTGATGTTCTCATGCAATTAGCCAACACCAACTAGCCACAGCCACAGCAACGCGGAAGACTGTACGTGTTGAAGTCCTCGACATCTAGACCATATATGTTCACGTAAATTATCTATTCATTTCTTATACGCGCCATTGTCTAATGGGAATTATACTTTAAAGAGATAAAGTCTGTAGATAAAGTAAATTTGAAGCCCATTAAATGCTAAACGAAATACTCTCATGAATTAGAATTTCCTCACTTTCAGCTGGAGCTGGAAAAAATGTCAAGGAAACAAATGAAGCAAACATGCTGATTGTCCTCTAATCATTAATCACTCAATTAATTAGTTAATCAATCAGTCAATGAGTCAGCTAGTCAGTAAGTTATTCGTCCAGTAGAACAATCAATGAGTCAATGAGTCAATGTGTCAATAAGTCAGTGATTCAATAAGTCAATAAGTCAATGATTCAATGATTCAATGAATTATGAGTCCATGAATCAATGAGCCTATACATCATTGGATTATTCTGTAATTCGATCAATGAGTTGGCTAATGTTAATGAAGCCAACTCTCAGTTAGTCAGTCAGTCAATCAATCACACATGCGATGCTACTGCATCATACAGTCTGTCACAACCAGTCAGAGAAACATTCATAGTCAATCCATGGCTCATTCTGTCACAGACACAATCAGTCACTCAATCAGTTACTCAGTCAGACAATCATTAATAGATCAGCCAATCCAAAGACTATTTAGTCGATCTGCTAGCTAAGTATTCAATTAACAAATAATAATTCAATTAAACAGTCCTTCAATCAGTGAGCTCTTCAATGAGTGTATTAGTCAATCAGACAACCAGCTAAGCATTCCCATAGGCAATCAGGGAATCATTTCTTGACAAAGTCGCTCAATCCTTCAGTCGGTACATTATCTTAATCTGGTAGTCAATCTGGCTATGCATTCTACGCATCATATAGTCAATCAATCAATCAGCTGAACAATCAACCCGATAGTCAGTCTGTCAATCAATCAAAATCTTTTTCATTTAGCCACTCAAGCTAGTTTCGCTAGTTTTTGGAACAATTTGTTACTCAATCAATCAATCGCGTACTAAGTAACTGTGTTAAGTCTATCAATCATTTGATTATTCAACCAATGTATTGGGCAATCATGCAATCAATTCGGCAGTTCTTCAGGGCTCGGACAATCATACTTTGACTGGGAGTCCCTTTTACTCTCAATCGACCTTATAGAGACTATGCGAGTCAGTTAGTAATTTAGTCAGTGAATCAGTCATAAATCCATAATAATCCGTCATAAAGCCAACGAGTTAGTCAATTGAGTTCCATATCAGACACTAAAATCCGTCTTTATAAAAGGTAATTTGAAGGAACAGTGCAAGTATGACTAGACGATTAAATATAGCTTTGACGTATTTAAGAAGTGGATTTCGATAAGGAAATTCCCTGGTATCAATACACAGAGGAATCCTGCAGTTTCGCAGGATGCTTTAAACACCATCGCTTAGCTAATGGCTGGCTAGTAGCTACTGAATTGGCTGACGGTTGAGTTAACTTTTAAGTGGCACTTTCTATCCAGCTCTCATTCCTAACGCCCCTCGCCCACACCTCGGCCGACAATTGACTAATGACAAAGTTGTTGTGTGTCCTGTGAACATGAACCGGACACAACAAAACAATGGGTTCAGGGTATAAAGAACGAATGAGAAAAAAAAGAATCCCCGGGTCGAGCACTACCCCCGAAAAACTTGACCGTGCTTAAAAACAAAGTTGCGACATTTTCAGACTCATTTCTGCCCTGGGACAGTGTGCTAAGTGGGGTATATCAGTGCAGAGGAGTAGGAGTGGGATCCAAAGACTTCAAGTAGGCACTGTTAATGGGAGACGGTTGAGCAGGGAATAGACTATGATACGAACAGTTGAGGCAACTTTCAACTACTACAGGGTATCTTCAAGCCACGCAGTTGCCCCCTGAGCTCTGCTGCTGTTGTGCATTTCACGGACGGCAGCAACAGCAACACAAATGTCGCCAAAGAATGAAGGAATGAAAAAAATGCAAAATGTTTTTAATGTGAACACTTTTAACACTAATGGTGCCGGAATATTTAATTTGTTAGCTCAAGGGAAAGCAGATGAAGAGCTTGAGGGAGGGGGCAGGGTTAGGGGCAGCCATTGGGGCTGGGCTAAATAGAACCGTTGAAAAGTAACGGGCCGAAAGCGCATTAAGAGAAACACCGACAGCGACAGCGACAGGAATGACGCGGCAGGTGGATGAAAGAACCAACCCTGGCGAAAGTCTACCACAAAACATGTCAAATGTGAAAGCCCACCGCACAGGCCACTCCCCCGCTGCCACACCGCCGCCCCCACGCCGCTGGCACGCAGTTGGCTGGCAGCTTTTGAGCCAGAGATGCTGGCGTAAATTTGTTAATTTGGCACCGCTGACAACCGGAGCCAAGCAGCAGAGAGGCGATCCAAACCACCCAGCCACCCAACCACCTAACCACCCAGCCATGTGGCAGCAACAGGCAACAGCAGTAGTTCTGTGTGGCTGATGAGGTGGGTGGGCAGAGCTTCGAGGGCTTTCGGCAGGTTTGGGTTGTTTTTCAGCAAACATTTTATTTATTTTGTTGTTGTTGTTGTTGTTGCTGTTGTGCGCGTTGGTGTTGCGAGTTAAAATTGTTTTAATGCTGGGGCAAATTTATGCAAATTGCGCTCTTTTTGCATATTTAAAAAGCGAATACACGAGCACTTTACCAAAGTAATTTGTTACATAATGGAGCCAGCTCCAGTTGCAGTTACCACACACACACACACACACACACGCTCTGAGATGCTGCCAGGAGGAGAGACAACGCGGACAGGAAGCGAGCCGAGCGCCATGTTGGAAAAGTTTAATTTGGCATAAGTGCGCGCCATTTTGCAGCGTTTTCTGAACTTTTTAATGGAACCTACAAAAGCTGTCAACACAAAAAAATAAAAATAAAGCGAAAAAATGGAAAAAACGAAAGCAAGCTGAGAAAGCCCGTAACGGCCAGCTGTAGTGGATTGAGAAGGAGCAGCAGCAGCAGCAGCAGCAGCAGCAGCAGGAGGCGGACGTTGCGCTGCGAGCATGTCACAAAATTATGCAAATGCCGCCTGGCTGTTAAAATATGTTAATGCCGCACTCTCTGTGCTCTCCTCTGCACATTTGCACAGCGCTCGGTTGCCTTTGATGCTTTCAGGGCTTCAGCAAAGGCGAGCAAGGACACTTAACGAGCCACATGTGCATGGGCCAAGCCGTCTGTCCATACGTTCGTCCGTTCGTCAGTCCGTCAACCAACGATCAGAAGCAAAAGCACGAACCACGCTCGCCATTTACAGCTTGAGATGAGCTCAACTTGAGAGAAAGAGAGAGAGAGAGAGAGAGCGAATGTACTGAATCCAAACATATTCCGGAATATAATAAAGTATGAACCGGAACTGGAAGAGAGAATTTTTGAATTTCATTTGTATCTCAGGCAGATCCTTTATGTCCCCAGATGCTGTCGCAGCTATCTGAATTTCTCCAAGATATATCTCACGCATTCCATTACGGAAGATTCTTTCAGGCGAGAACCGAACCGAGCGCCGAAAGCTCTGAACCGGATAACTAAATGCAAAATATCTTCGCTGCAGCTATCATGCTGAAGCTCCATAAAATCAATCAACGTACTCTTATAATAATCTATTTATAGTTTTTTAATTATGAATGAGTATAAACAGTATAAAAACAGCATTGGGAAATACCCTGCGTCCCATTCGATATTCGTTTTTATATACACTCCATAAGCTTTCGCATAGCAAGAGGCTTGGTCTATTATACTTCATCAATGGTGTTGCTTAGATACCAAATTTGAATGGCATAAATTCAACACTTAGTAAAAAAATAAATAAAATATACAAACAGCTCCATAAGCATAAGCCAACCCATAAACGAGACTAGCTATAAATTATTTGATGTGCTATATGGGGAACTATGCAAATACAATTTCAAAAATATGCATAGCCCGTGCAGCTCCCGAGATTGATGCGATAATGCATAAGGAGAGAATGTGAGCAAGAATACATATATAGTGTCTGCCACGCCTCTTTTTGCTGGTTACATTATCTTAAAAGGACCATTTTCAATGATCTATAAAGATATATATTATGAATATATATGTTTCTGTCCTATGATTTCTTTGGAGATAGATCGTATATTCTTTCAAGGAATTATCTATTTCTGTCCTCAGAACAATTAGCAGGGCTTAGCATGCATCTAGTTCCAAATACCAAACATTTCTCTAGTCGAACTCTTGGCCTAATCAATGTATGATAAATATCCAAGGATAAGACATATACTAAACTGCGAACTGATTGACTTTATTGCCAAATAAATGAAGAGAGAGTCACTTTCGTCTCGGCAAGAGTGCGTAGTTGAATATTAATTTTAATTAAGCACAAGTAGCGCAAATGGAAAAGATGGGAAAAGCAACGCCCGCTTTAACATAACAACTAATACAACATAAATTACCAACAACTTTTTGCTGTCCAGTCAAAACTCAAAACTTTCGAAAACAGCAGCGCAGAGCCAGCCGAGAGGCGTCAGAGATTGGGTAAATTGATGGATAGATGAATGGTTGCTTGGCTTGGTGAGAGCAGGGGGGGCAGTGGGGGCAGTGGGGGCAGTGGGGCAGTGGCATGGGCAGGAGGACAGGTAGGGGGATGCTGTTGTTGGATGTGGACACAGCAATAAATCGCCACGCCCCAAAACAAAAAAAGCGAAAACAAAGACATCATGGAAAATAATAAAGTGAGCGAAACAAAGAGAGAGAGAAGGAGAGACCTAGTGTCCGCGAGGGTGGGGACATGGGGTCTAGACAATCCCAATGCCAATGGCATTAAAAGCGACGGCCAACAAAACTTGTCAACCTCTAACGATAATTGAGTCATAAACTTTATCTAATGACAATTTATGCCATTGAAAACAAAACAGAGAAACGAGCTGAAAGCGCACTCGACACCGGAAAGATCGAGATAGACAGATGTGTGTGAGTGCCGGACCTCTAGCAGGCGACAGAAATGGAGATGGAGATGGAGAAGCCAGAAGGAGAAGGAGAAGGAGATGAAGAGAGAGACTGCTACAGCTCTAGAGATACATGCATAAATTTCATTCTTGCGGCTTTAAATCATAATTTCAAAATGCATAACAATAAAAGTAATAAAAATGATCTCATTAGCAATGCTGCCATTACTTACAGCGAACCGAAACAGTTGCCGTTAGTAGTTGTAACTGTTGCTGTTGTTGTTCTTGTTGTTGTTGGCGTTGCCAAGAGCCATGTCCAAGCCCCTAGGGCTGGCTCTACGTACTGCGACTCTGGCCGACATAATTTGTCTGCGTCAATTACAGAAACCGCAACGCATTTGAGCTCAGCTTCACTCAACTCTGGCTGGAGCGAGAGAGAGAGAGAGAGAGTCGCAGTATGCGAGCGCTAGAAAACCCACACTAATTAACTTAAATTTCAATTAAAATGTCTTTTGTTATGTGATTTTTATGTGGCCCGGTCGCCCATTAGTTCATAGCCGTGGCGAACCGGAAACTTTTGTCACCCAAAAAATGCTAATGAATGCGCCAGTCCGATCGTCCGCTACACCTACCTGAATACATATATATATTTACTTATATAAAGGTGAGTGTGTGCGTGTGTGTGTGTGTGTGTGCGTGGAGCTCGTTATATTCATTTCATTTGGCCTACTGCAGTGCGTCTCGTGTTTATTTGTTAATTTTTGGTTTTTGTTTTCGGTTTTTCTGTTTTACGTGCTTTTTCTCTCTCTCCCTGCCCCTCTCTCGTTCACTCTATCGCTTTGAAAATTTCTTCATTAGCACATAAATTAAGTTTAATTACATTTTAGTTGGCTTTATTAAAAATCATGTGGCCCAACGACAACTTACAATGCAAATAAATAATATCAACTACAAACAACAACAAAAATAAACAAAAATGAAAAAAGTAGCTGTCGCAAGTGAGAGCAAAATGGCGTCAACAACGGAAATGCGCCATGAAAGCTGACATTTTGACAAGTTGCGGCCACAGCGGGACAGGGAAATGCCCTAACTACTGTCTGCATTGGCAATTAACCTAGGGTATCCATATACTGATAGATACCCATTGAAGCCATTGAAAATGGGCAATCAGGGTATATAGGCTTTGTTAAATGTATGTAACAGGCAAAGCGAGGCGTGACAGACCCCATAGAGTATATATATGCATATACATATATATTTATTCTTAATCAAGGCCACGTCTGTCTGCCTGTCTGCGTCGACATCAGAAGAACAAGAGCTAAAGACGTGAGACAAAAGATTCTGGATATCTCAACTAGTATTGAAATTTAAGATTTACAGCGTAAGGTCAAGATCTGATGATTCCTTTCCAGTGCTCAGTTTTTTTCTGCAATAGCTGACTATCAAAAGCTTGCTTATTTTATATTTAAGATATTTGACTTGTGATAACTTACAAGCTAAGCTAAACTTACGTTGTCCCCAAAATAACTAAGGGATATTGTTCCCTTCATAGGACCCCAGACAAATGAGAAATTTAAATAAATAAGTATTTCGAGTTGTTTCGTATGATATAATATGCTTCATAAAATATACTCTCAGTCTGATTTGGTCATTATCAAATAGTTAGAAACGGCCTTATAGATTGAGTTATAAAATATTTCCGATTTATTTCTTATGACAATATTCCCACCCATCTTCGCAGCTGTTTGATATTATAATTCGACTAGCTCTTAAGCTCCCTGATTGAAAAATTGATCATCAATACCTGAAACTCCTACCGAATGCTGTTTACATCATAATATAACCAGCAATATTTTTGATATTAGATAATCGCACCTTTTTCTGTTTCTATTCAACAGTTCCTTTCTATCAGCTGTTTAAGTGCTTGATAAATGTTGCCAGGTCGTGTAACGCTCTCCAGAAACACCCTAGACACTTGTTTGATACTTTCTGAAAGGTTAAAACAAAGCACAAATTAATATCAGAAGTAGATCGAATTCAGTGGGCCATATTGAGAGAACAAGAAATAACTTGGCCAAAAGCCTGCTAAGTAGTAGTCGGACGTGAAGCTGATGTGCTTGATTTATAGATGAGCTCAGATGAACATGGGGAAATGCAACGAGGCGACAGATGTTCAGTTATATATGTGAGAGAGTGTCTGGCATTCATTGCACCTGTAAACCCTTTTCCAATTATTACCCCTCTCCATTTCAATCTCGCTCTAATGCTGTACCTAACCTCTGGCCATTCCATCAATTCATTAAGCACATACCATTAGGCCGGGCAGGCTGGGCCAATCAATTGTCAAATGTTCGGGGCAAGAAAACAGAAATAAAACCAAAACATGGAAAAGAAAAACAATTATATTTATTTATTTTTATCGTTGCGTATTTATCTTAATTACTTTTCCTCCTCAGCACTGAGTGGCTGCCCAACGTCCTTACACAGAGCCCAGGCCCCTGCCCCCTGCCCTGCCCCTCCTCCAGCTCCTGCTGCTGACGTGCTATACAATTCAATTTGGCCCGACGGACAGCTGGAAAACGACAAACGACAAGCGACAAGCGACAACACACAAAAACAAAGACGACAACAACAAAACAATTCAATCAACTCGAGCTCTTATTGTTGTTGTTGTTGTTGCTGTTGCTGTTGCGGCTGTGTTATCACCTATTGATATCCTTTTTAATGATACGCGCGCTGGCCAAACCTTTTTCAAGCGCTTCGACAATTAGAGAAGCCTGTCCAAGCCGATTGACTGACTGTTAGCCTCAGCCTCGAGTCGCGTCGAGTCGCGTCGCGTCGCGTCGGCTCGTATCAATTTACTTTGGGGCGTTGGCGGTAATGGAGAAGGCAGTGCGGCGACAGAGGGCACGGAGGGCAGGACAACTATGTCATCAAAATGTGAACGAGATGAGAGAGAGAGAGAGAACATGATGTCGTTTTGATTCACCGCAAAACAAAATAGTTCATCAATCATGCACACTTGACCGGACCAAACCGAGCCGGACCGGGCCTCTGGGCCGAATGCTCACGGCACAGTGGGTCACAAAATGCTGTCAACCAAAATAGAATTAAATTAAATAAACATGAATCTAAAGACTGCAGAGAAGATGTACCTAAATGTGAACAGACATATTCATATTTATTCAATAAAAAGCTTTAAAATAAAATATTATTATAATCAAGTCTTTTAGTTTTTTTCTATACAAACAGTTCAACAAGAAATACAAGTTATTGATAATACCAAAACGGTTGATCGATTAATCGATTTGGCCTGTAAACTGCATAATTCGAATCTCTTCAAAGTTTGTATTGAACTAATTTTGCTAGATTTTCTCTTTGAACTCATGTTAGAGGATCTTTAATGGAAGCATTTCAGCTTGAAACTTCAGTTAATCAGTCCACACACACACACACACACGTTAGTTATAGGTATTGCAACGTCTTTGTTCCATGGTGCTGAGCTTGATTGTGTATATCGATACTCAGGTTGCTGTGTACCTTTTTTTTTTCTTACGTCAGCATTACTTTGGCTACTTCTGGACTGCTCTCGGCCGACCCCTCGCCCACACACTCGGTGCCTGCTTAGAGCCACATTAGAGGGCAAATGTCGCATCCTTTAAGTGAATTGATGGCCGGCCGTGTGACAAACGATCATCAATCACATTGAGCTGGCCAAGTTTTGGGTTTGGTTTGAGACTCTGTCGAGCTGTCAAAGGCGTAGCATAGAGGGGGGCATAGAGTTACGCCGGCGTACCGCCTCGCGCCGCCTCGTTTCGAGTGCGGCGACTTTCGCACGCCCAACCTGGCCAAGTGGCCAAGTGACCAAGTGAATGGACCACCGCACTGTGAGAAGCGAGCGAGCGAGCGAGCTGGCCGTATTAAATGCAAATTGGCAAACGTTCAAAATGTAATCAATGCGGAGATGCGTACAATGTAATCGAGACCGACCGGGCCGACTGGGGCAGTGCGGGGGAGCTGCGAGTATGTGGAGCGGCAAGGCACTGGCTGGCAAGGCTTTTTGACCAAGTTAAGTGCCCATTAATGCGTAACACGGAGATTGGCTTCAAAAGCCATGTACCGAGTGCCTTTAATTGTTATTAAATTACCAGAGCCACAGCCAACGCGCGAAGCCCAACAGCCAACAGAGCCAAGTGCGTTCACATCGACAGCGAAATGTGAATGTGAATGGAAATTGCAGACAATAAAGGGGTATATCTATAGATCTATATATATATATATATATATATATATATATATATATAAGTAAAGATATAAGCATTCTATGGGAATGCAACACTAATAAAACCATATTCAAACAAGAGGGCTCTAGACGAGACTGCTAGACTAGGAAATACCCTGAAATCTCCAAGCTGATATTCTAATCATTGTGCACTCCTTTGTACACACATACATAAACACATGCACACGTGCTTCCACACGCACGTATAACCACGCGCTGTGGACTGTCTCCAGGTCCAATAATATTAAAATTATGCTGGAAACATCAAAATAAATGTATCGATTACTCTCGATAACAAAACAAACGATAAACTCTTACTGCAGTCTCTAGCTCTTATATATTCTGAGATCTCGGTGTTCATGGAGACGGACAGACGGACAGGGCCATATGGACTCTGCTCGTCATCCCGATCAAGAATATACATATATATTTTATGGGGTATGCGATGATTCCTTCTGCCTGTTAAATAAATTTACTCAAAACCATTATACCCTGATTTCCCATTTTTAATGAGTTCAGGGTATAAACACTAACCTAATCTATTCAAAAAATATTTGGGAGTAGCTTAAATAAATAGAGCAGTAGAGAGAGCAGGAAGAATAATCATATTTATGCACATACTCAAATCATAATGTAATACAAAGGATCGCAATTGGCTTAATCAAAGCTCATTTATTTGGGGCATGCGATCGACATCAACTCCGACTCTGACTCCGACTTCGAGTCTGGCTGTAGACCACACGGGTGGCATGAGAGCCTTTTAATACATTTCAATATAAATATTGTTTAGGGCTCTATTGTTGTTTGGCTTTCGCTTTAAAATGCGATGATTTTGCATATTAGCCGAGCCGAGCAGCGCCGGGCAGCGAGAGGCAGCCGTGAAGTTCATTCAACTGTTCAGCGGCCCAAACTGTTTGGCCTCGGGCAATGCGTTGATCGGACGGACAGGCGGACGGACTGAGCTGCTGCTGCTGCTGCGGCTGCAGCACAGTAGCCAAAGTGGAACAGCGTCGGATGGAAAATCGAAATCCAAATTATTGACACTTGATGTGAGACGAAAGAAAGGCATTACAACAGCCAGAGGGCAGGGCAGCGCCAGAGGCAAAGCATCCACACACACACAGGGAGAGAGAGGGAGGCAGGGAGAGGCAGAGGGAGGTAGGGCGGAGAGAACCTGAACGTTCGCTCAGCTGCTTGTCTTCAGCTCTTTTTTTTCCGTGGCCAAGCTACCGAAAATTGTTCATTAATGAAACTTAATTGATTTCATTCATTAATCATTAAGCAGCGCCCATAGACGAGAGCAGCAGCGGCAGCAACGGCGGCGGCGGCCCGCGAGAGGCGTCGCATCGTGTGCGTGTTAGACACTTCCGCTCTCAGCTCGCAAAAGGGTTACGAGATGACGCAGCTTACGCGACGATGCATACACACACACACACACAGACACACACACACGTGTGTGTATGTGGATTATCATATTTGATACCATACATATGTATGTGATACCATACACTGAGAGAAAAAAGTCTGTTTAGCCTATTGCCATCGATTGTCTATGTAGGTATACTAGAATTGAGGGCGATGTATGTATATAAATGATAGAGAAATGTTGCAGACGTGAGACTTGTTATAATTCAAGAATAGTAAAGACTTTATCTCGCATAAAATAGACAATAGAGAGTGAGCATTAAACTTGCGCTAGCCGTCTATATACTGTTAGATTCATAGAGTACAGGACTGTCCATATTCGAGGACTCATCTGACATATAATGCGGACATCAAAATAATTATGATTTTTCAACATCAAAATATATTGTGTTTTTCTTTTACAAAAATAAATAATAATATTGTAATAAGAAAGCGAAACGCGGGTCCGTCGAGTCTGGGTAACCTTGTAGGGCTGCGAGATTTGTACGTCGAATATGTACACTCCATATAATTATATATCTTAATATATATATTTTTATATGTAATTTGTTAATTCACCTCATTTTTGTTGTCTGCTCTCATTTAATAGATCTGTGCATATTAAAGATTTGTTTAATATTTTATGATTTCTCAGTGCATTCAGAATGTGATTTTCAACAATGACTTTCACTCACACACACACACACATACATATACACACATATGCACAGCAAAGCAGTGCAGTCAGCATGCTCAGGTTACACGCATTCAAGTCGTAAACTAAACTTTGCTATATATCATCTCCCTAAACAATAAAAAATATTATTTATGCCATCAAATCATAAGTTTCCGAGGCGAAAAAGAGAAATAACACCAAAGTGGAAATACACTCATGAGTGGACTCGGGCAGTCGAAGTGTAACCCATTCAAGAGGTCATAGATTAGGGGTTGGATCCTGAATTTGCCTTACTTCAAAGTACAGAATGTGTGAAAATAATCAACAATTCAGAAACAATTCACTTTGACACGGTTGAAACGGTCAAGCTGCCCGAATGTTAAAGTATAAGCAAATCAAAACCCCAATAAATATATGGGAATAAAAAGAATATATATTTCAGTTTGAGCCACTCAAGGACCACAACTTTCCCGGAGATCTTAGATTACATTAAGTTTTATTTTTCCCCTTAGCGAAAATGTAATGATATTATTTCTTATATTTAGTTATTGTTTTTAATGTATTTTACTATTTATAAATTAAGATTTTGTTATTAAATTTTATTGAAGTAATTTATTTTAATTTATTGTATTACTTTTTGGTTCGAATTTAATTAATTGGTTGTTTGTTTTATTAATTAACTTATTTTGACGTAAGCGTTGACATAAAATTAATAGCAAGTCAAATGGTTGATGAAGCCTTCGGCTAAGTTCTCGCAAGACATTTTGATCTACATGATCTACTTTGCCTTTAGTCAGATTTAATGAAAGAAATTGAAATTAATAATCGAAATTATTGTATTGATAATATTGTATAATCGGTGAAAACAAATGTAGTAAATGACACATTTAAAAAGTAATTTTTTATTGATATTATTTTTGGTTTGTACTTTAAAAAAAGGGTCCCGTTGAGGGTTAATCTGGCCCTGTGAATATTACAAAAAAAATTTCTTCTTGTCTGTATTTAATAACTGTTATTAAAGTTTATTGAATGCATAAATTAATCAAAAAATTTATTTATTTACTTATTAAGAACTTGCAAATGGTATAATATTTAAGCTAAGTTAAGGTTACAAAAACGCTAACTGATGAGGCCTTTGGCTTGCTAATATAATCGATTAGTGTATATTAAAGAGCCGAAGACCCTAGGAACCAGTGCTAAATTCTTAAGTTAGTCTTAATTGTTCTCTTTTAAATAAAAAAATACTATATACTGAACGATTTCAATTCGTACATAATTTTTATTACCCCCTTCTCTTTTAAGGTATGGGCAACAAATCGAGCCAAGTAGTTAGCATGCCCATGCCACTCGAAAGGGAAGAGTCAATAATTTTGATTTAAAATGTGCGCAGGCGCTGCTCAAAGCGAACCGCAGCCAGAATCTGAAAGAGACTCCGCATGCCATATGGGCAATGTGACAAATTTATGAGACGGCGATCCCCAGAAATCACTTGGCCTGTGTTGTGACAATGAACGCATTTCGGGCCACAAACGGGTCTATTGAAAAGCCCGCACGAATGCACGAATGTAAGACCTGTGGAGAGAGAGAGAGAGAGAGAGAGAGAGAGCATCTTGTGGAGCTGCATGAGGAAGACGCATTGGATTCAGTTTTGGGGGCTGTGACTCCAACAGCGAGCGCGGCTTCGGGGCCCTTTGTTGAAGTGTGTTTTGTGTTTTGGGTGTTAAATTTATGTTTGGCTTTTAGCTAAATTCAAATTCTATCGCTCAATTATGTTGAGATAAAAGGAAATTGCTGCGACATTAACACTTTCTTAATCTGATGTTCTGAATTTATATGCGGCCGAGGAATTTAAGGCGGCGTCTCCAACAATCCATCCCAGCCAGAGGCCAGAGGCCGATGCCGATGCCGTTGCCGTTGCCATTGCCGCATTAATGCCACGCGCATCGGGCCCGGCCAACAGATCTTAAAGGGTTCCACACCAGAGCAGAACAGAACAGAACAGAACATAACATAACTGAATCGAAACGAGCTGAACCGAACCGAGCTGATCAGAGTCAATGTGGAGCGAAGACCTCAAACGAAAACGAGCCCAAAACCGTGCGCTGTTTATTTTAAAATTTATTACCAAAATTATCGACTAAACGATGCAAGCAAAAACAATCGATAAAAGTGAATTCTTTTAGCCGGGGCGACTCTCTGTGAGGATGCGCTGGACGCTGGACGGGCCCGTTGCTGGCCCGTTGCCAGTTTAAAAGCCATTGCATTAAACGTCAAGAAAAACCTTTTAATTTGCTTGTAACAAAAATTTGTTATCTCCTAAACTGTGCCATAAAAAACGAGAACGCAAACGAGATGTGGACCCAGCGCCGAGCCGAAGCCAAACTCTGCCCCGAACCCAGATCCATTTTAATATATCACAGGCAATGGCCATGCAGGCGCTGTATATTGGGAATGGGAAAGTGAGTGTGTCTGTGTGTGTGAGTGTGCGTGTGAGTGAGTAGCAAGGAGAAGCAGTCGACATTCAGTCTGGCCACGTCTCAGATCTTGAGTCTCTCGCTCTCAACTCTCGATTCTCGATTCTCGTCGAGGCTGGCTCTTAAAAGGTGTTGATGTTTAAGTTTAACATTGTTTCTCGTTATCGTTATAGTTTAGTGGCAGCAACAACAAAAGCAGCCCAAAAACCCAAACACACAAAACTCCGAAAAAAAAACCCTATATAAAATAAGATGAAGAAGAAGAAGAAGAATCTCAACTCTGAGCCCGGCTAATTGATGCAACTTTTATGGCGGGCCCAAAGAGCCGAGAGAAATTGTAGCTGGAGTTAGTATTTTTAGCTCACGTTTACAACTCGACGATAAGCATCGCAGCACTTGAGATAACATCCCCAGCAACAACAACAACAACATAACAGAAACAACAACAACAAGTCCAGGCAATACTCTACTTGAGCTCCAGCTTGTTGGCATCTTGTGGAGGAATATCTGGAGCACTCGCGTACAACTTTTACATTATGCACTTTGAATACATCTTGTGCGATAAGCGCTTGTGCTCTGGTGCTCTTGTTCCTCTGTTAGTCCAATCGGCCCCTCTGCGCGATTGTTGTTGCTGGCCGCGTTGCTGGTTGTTGTCTCCGCTAAAATATATTCATCAGAGCCCCGGCTGATAGAGCGAGCGACGCAGAGCTGCTTTAATGAATGGCCAGTTCCAGTTCCCGAGCAGCGTTTCAGCCTCTTCGGCTGGAGGTAGGTGTGCTAATTGATGTGCCATCTCATGGCCAGGGCCTGACGCACGTTGCACGTCCAGCCCCGGATGCCGGACCCCTCAGCGCCCCACCACGCACCCCTCACTCCTCACCCTGCAGCGTTTCGATGTTGGCGCGTGGGCTTATCGCGCCCAAAGTTGGGGCGTCATAAAGTTGCACGTTGTCAACGCGCGCCAGCCTGCAGCCTGCAGCCTCCAGCCAGAGCTCCAGCTCCAGCTCCACACAGGCCGAAGAGGCAGTCTGACAGACATACAAAGAATTTCTGGGCTGGCTAATGCATCAATCTGTGCGGCAAACTATTTGATTTATAGGCTGTAAGGCGCCTGGCATCAAGCACAGAATGCGGACACTCAAAAGCAGGAAACGGATCAGGCAACAGATTTGTGCTCATTTATATTTTTAAATTTATGTAAATATATATATCGGATATTATTGTAGAGCAAATCTATTCGGTATTCTTTTTTATTTACTATTAAAGTATTTCGAGTACCATTCAGTTTAAGTGACGCTAGAATCGCTTATTGAAATTTATATAATACATATATATGTATGTACATCATATCATTCATGTCCTTATTGTACTTCATATACATCATACTGCACACTCTTCAGGCATTTCAAGACTTCATAGACTTACATAATATTTTATATCCTTTGTATACATTATTTTCTGCACTTGGTTACTATTCAATGCAAAACTTCATATGATGTATACTTCATAAACTTGATGTACATCTTATACTTCATATACTTATGGTACTACATATTACATATATCTTATATGCTTCGTAAGCTCTATGTACTGAATAATATACCTTATATACCTCATTTATATGATGACATTCAGATACATTATGTACAGAGAAGAAAAAGGAAACTTTATAAAGTTTACATACTTTACATGTTTTACATACTTTATATACCTCATATGAATATGTGTACGTACTTCATATCATTCACATTCATTTGATTCGGATTCGTGTTGCCTTACTTCATATTCATTGTATACCTCACATAGTTAATATACTTCATATAGTTTGTATGCTTTGTATAATTCACATACATTACATGTTTTATATACTCTGTATACGTTACATTCCTCATGTATTCTTGACATTCTTTAAGTACCATATTTACTTTGCATATTTATTTATACATATACTCTATACTCTTTTAGTACTTTCATATTTTTCTTACGCTTTATATAATTTATATACATAATTCAAATACTTCACATTACTGCATAAACTTCACACAGTTCATATATGTATTAATTCTATATATTTCTCATATTACAAATACTTCAATTAGTTAATTGATTTAATTAATTTTCAATTCAATTTTTCCAATCTAACTAAAACCACAAATATTACAACTGTTTCTTCTATAAGTAATGCTAAGTCAAAGTCAAATTTAACCATTTGAAACCTGTTTGGGAATATAAGTAGTTGAGCTATATAAAATCAATAAAAATCGATTTCCCTAATTTGCGAATTAAGAAAATCCAAATGTATTAAATCTCTTCAGCTGATGCATATAATATTTATTTATCTGTATCTTTTTATATTTTGACAGAGGCTATGTGAATAAATTGTTTGGAATGCCATTCATATCCTACACAAAGCTTATTTACGTTTAGATTTCCGTCTCTGCGGCTATATATATTAAATAGTATATTAGACTCGATTCGGTTGCCAAACACCAAAGGCCACTTAAAATCAATGGATATACGAATTAATATTGTAGGCACACTTTTCAACTTGGCTAGCGAGACAGAGAAAGAGAGGCGAGGAGAGAGGGAGATGGATGGAAGCGCGGCGAGTGGGGTCGAAAATGGAAAACTAGATAAATGTTGTACAAATTGTTAACTGCTTTTTTATGTTAATCGCTGACTATGTTTAAACAACAAACAGATAGAAAATAAAATAAGCGAAGAAGAAGATGGAGAAGGAGAAGGAGAAGGCGAAGCAGAAGAACGAATGACAAAATCAAAGCGCACGACAAACGCTGTTCAAAACGTTCGAAATTTGTTAAGGCCCAAATGTGGTCGAATGGCTATAATGCGCGGGGCAACAGGTGAATTTTGAATGCGAGCTTAATTTATGAAAATATCAAGCGATGTATCCGATCCGACTTTGGCTTGGCGCTGCCTCGATTCTATTTCCCATTTATGGAACGCGAACAAAAAGCTTGAATTTGCACTCTGATCGGGCTCGTCCAGCCCCGACCAGACCCGGCCTGCACCGCCCGTCCGTCCGCCTTCCCCGACCAGCTGCGTGAATCTGTATCTGTGTCGAAGTCTGGCAAATGGCTTGCTAAGTGGTTTTAACACTTTTATAGCGTTAAGTTTTTAATTTTATTCGCTAATAAATAATTTAAGTCAATTTTCAACATATAAAAGATTGTGCGTTCATTAAATGTGGTGCCCTCCACGTTTTGTATTCGAGTCGAGCCGATTCGGATTCGGATTCGGATTCGATTTCGATTTAATTCGATTTTATTTCTTCGACACACACACTCACACAGAGGTTTATTTATATGAATACGTTTCATTCACTAAAATAAAGAAGAGAAAAAATATAAAACACTCATGAATACAGCTCGAGTGTTAATCGATGTCGATGTTAATGCCTTGCGCTCGGGTTCAACTTGTGGAGCTTCAACCAATTTGACGACAGCCTTTGTCAGTGGACGCATTTGTTGTTTTGTTTAAACTGACATTTAAGTAATTATCTAATTAAGTTAACATTTCGCTTAAAGATAAGTGCCAAATTATTTATTTTCCAATTTCGATTATGCCATGAGTTTTCGTGCATAAATCATTCCTTTTATCGCTTCATCCGAACCAGGTCAAATCCAAATTTCTTGCACTCTTCTCTTTCCACTAAGTCAATTTTAAATAAACACATGAATGCATTCATTTCCAGCACCGTCTCTTAGTGCTGTACAGTGTTGAGTGAATTAGCAGTTAGCAGTTAGTTAGCAGACACTCCTTTAATATTTACATATCATAATACTCTATCCGATAGTTGAGCTCCCCATCATTTACACACATTTACCAAACCATTCAGACATTAAATTCCATCATCTATGAGACTTCTCTCTCATACAATGGATAATCGGGCTTCTTTAAATTTATAGATTTAGTATTTAGAGCTAAGCTACATTTTAGGATATTTTATTTATGTATTTACTTTTTGTTTATTTTTAAAGTTAATTCATTTTCGGTTTGTAAACGATTTTTTTTTATATCTAATTAATTTGTGAAATAATAATATCAAAGCGAATTTAATTTTGCTCTGTATATTTATACTCATTAAGTATATTAGCTTAATGTATATTTGCTTAATGTCTCGGTCTGCACCTGTTTATTGAAGCAAAGGACTTGGAATTTGGAATATAACTCGAATATTTCCCTTGTATTGTATTCAGATTTTTCCGGTACAGGCACTAGAAGCTTGGTAAATCAGGTTATACTATATCTGAAAGAAAGTTATAATTTGAGTATTATATAAAAATTATAATACATTAATTTTAATAATTAATTTAAATAAATTTTTTTTAAACAGTCCAAAAAATTATTTCTACTTCGTAGTTCCTTTTGTAAGAATTATAATCGGTATGGGCCCTGATATCTGAAATATGATCAATGCTATATCTAAAGAGACTTCACATTGAAAGTCAATGACAACCAATTATAGTGTATTTTTAGGCTTTAGAAGCCGTAGTATATATATATTTTTATTCAGGCCCATCAGAAACGTGGCGAGCCTGGAGTTGAGGAATGAAAAACTTAATATGAAATTTTAATTAACCTCGCTTCTTAATAAAATATAGAGAGCGTCGCTCGTAAAAACATATCTTTCAAATTCCAAACAATATTTATAAAATGTAAGCGTCCGACTATTATAGACTTAATTGCTTATATTAAACCTGGGCTTAGTTTACAATAATATAATTGATGAATGGGCTGCAAAGACCAGGAATGCGATGTATATATTCAGACACAATGTTGTACCTCTTCCCCCTCTTCTGTTATAGAGCCGGTTAAAATTTCCATACATGTACATATTTTTGGCTGCCTTGAAGGTCAGACACTTTTTACAGCTCTTCTTTCCCGCTTTTTACTCACTTCACTTGATCGTTGTCTGCATGCAAAAAAATGGCAATAAAAAGTCTAAAGTAAAGTGAAGCATTTTAAAAAATACTTATATTGTATCAATTTTACGATACATTTTTTATCAGGCGCATGTAATCAAATCTCTATAAGGATTCAAGTGTGTGCAACAATTGCCGCATTTCGCTGGTAATTCGAGATGCGTACAAAGTTTCAGTTTGGCTTTGCGGGGCCCCCCGCGTCGCTGCGGCTCTCATTGAAATGTACATCAAAATAATAATCAAAAGTAATTTGCAACAGCAGGAGCAACGACAACAACAACGAAAACAACAACAACAAAAGCAGCAACAATGACAGGCGGCACTTGAACACCAAAATAGGCATTAGAGTCACATCCTCATCCCGCACCACCTCAGCCTCATCCCCAGCCCCATGCATACCCAAACACACACACACACACAGAGAGAGATCCGTCATTGAGAGCGGGCGGGTCTGGTCTCTGGTCACATAGCGTATGCTACACGACGACGGGGTGCTCCTGCTCCTGCTCCTGCTCCTGCGCCTTTGCCTCGTCCTGCTCGTGCTCCTGCTGTCTGCATTTCCACTTGGTTTACCGCGCACATCAACACCCTCGGCTAATTGATGACAAATTATTATGAGCCAGCAGCCTCTCGCACCCAAAGCCAATTTTGATGAATGGAAACGGGAATGGGAATGAAAATGGCAGTGGAAGTGGAAGTGGAAATGGAAACAGCAATAGAAATGGAAATGGAAATTGTAATAGAAATGGATGTATTGTGGATGCGAGTGCGGCTCTGTGGCTCTCTCACTCTCGATGGCATGTGGATTGGCCAACTGACGTCGGCAAGCGGCTGACAACTGTCAAATTAGCAAACGAGCAAACGAACGGCCAAACACAAAAGGAATTAAGGCCAAAAATTACATTTACACATACAGCGGTCGTACTTACCGAGAGAGGACAAAACAGCAGCACGAGCCAAGGACGAGCCACAGTCGAGGCTTGTATTCAAATTGTGAACATGTCGAGGTCGCACTGCACGAGGGCTGCCACCACAGTTCTGAGAGCATGTCAGAAACCGAGTGCAAGCGACTTTGATTCAACAACAGCATAGCTATATGAGAGGAAAAATCTCTTAAAATATGAACATGAAAATTGTTACTATAAAATAATGACAATATTTGTATTTAGGCTTGATTTACTTTAGCAAGATTTGGGGATAAGTTGAATATTTAAAGAATCATATTGGACTTTGCATTATAATAGAGTTTTGTTTCCCTTAAATTAACATTATAATATGATTGTGATTATAATATACACTTAAATTCGAAAGTCAGACCTTTCATTAGAGAAACAATTTGATATATTTGTGAGTGGGCATTAATCTAAATTTAATTTTATATTTAATATAATTTTAGCTACTTACTATTTCATAAAATATATCCTTAGTATAATGTATAATATATTTTGGTATATTCCACTTTTCGAGAGTCACACTTCAAAACATACTTATACACATATACTTAGATACACAACTTAATCTAAACATGATTAAAAAAGTGTTCAAGAAAAGTTGTTATATATTATAATTGATATATATATATTATAATTGATTTTATTTTCAATTTTTATTATACATCATATTTTGGTATATCCGAAATTGGCAATATTAGACCACAAAAAATATATATCAGAAAGTATAATATAATTAATTGTCATTTATAAAACTAAAAGGCAGAAGGATAAATGCTTTAATTCAAGAACAAAATCAACTCGAGAGCTTGTAGTTAGCTGAACTGCAGTGGCCACCCTCGCTGTTCATCCCCCGTGCGGCACGGGCATGGCGTGTCAAAGAGACTGCGTGCCACGGCGAGTCGCTTTCGTTTGCCTTCATTGCCGACGCATCGCCTGCTGTTGCCTTTTTGGCCGTGGCACAATTGAAAATTGGCTCAGCCCGAAGTCCGCGAGTGCGAGTGAGAGAGCTGATGAGCGAGAGGGCGAATTGTAGTTGGTGTCGGAATTGGAATCGGAGGCGACTTCAAGTTCGGGTAATTGGATCCCGTGAGCAACTGTTTGCTTTCTGGGCACTGCAGCAACTTCCTTCTGCCTTTTGTTCTGGCCATTAGCGTGTGCAATGTGCGCTCGCTGGATTTTGGACGCAAGTTGGTGATTGTGCCGCTGGCACCTCGCACAGCTTGCGGTCCATGCGCAGTCCGGGAGGGAGATGCAGCACTTCAATTGCCTCCTGCAGCCAGCCGTAGGCGCATTTTAGTCACACATCACTTGGCACTTGGCAGTTGACAGTTGGCAGTTGGCAGTTGAATTTTGTCGCAGTTGCCATCATAGTTGCAGCCACGTGCCGCATAAACAAAGGCTTGACTTTTGGCCGGGCTGGGCAGGCAGAAGCCCCCACGCACTCCCGACTTTTGGCTAACGGGACTTGGCCCCGGCGCCGCCAATGACAGCAAAAAACAGAAAGAGCCCGAGAAAGAAAAGGGGAAAAAATCCAAATATCGTATCGTCTTACTGCCCTGTGAGAACCTTTTGACATTGGCGTGTGCCTGGGCAACGACTCCACATGCCGCTCGTCGCTCGCCGTTCGGGCTTGGGCTCTGATTGCGCTGCGCACAGTTAGAATTGATTGAAAATTGGTTAACCGCAGAGGCAATTGCGCAGCGAATTGCAAATCGAAGATGATGCCGTAACCGAATAATAGCGCCCAGCATCTTAATCTAAAGCCGCCCCAGCCAGCGCCGTGTAACTCCATCAGCAGCGATTTGCATGCAACGCACTCAAATTGGGCCGCAGGTTCAAAACCAGTAGCCGCCTGTTGTTGCAGTTGTTGTAGTTGTTGCAGCAGCCACAGCCGCAGTCTGAGTAATTTGCAGCGTTTAACTGGCGGCGGGGGCCAGCGGCAAATCGATTTCTGCAGCTTCTGGCGCCACAAACCGATTTACAAGAGACAAGCATGGGGCGGGGGGCGGGGGGGCGAGGGAGTGGTGCACGACTCGACTCAATATTGATTTAGACTTAACCTTGCCGCACAGTCGAGCCGCCCCCGTCGCTGACCTTCAGCTACATAAATTTCGCACAGCTTCCGCTCGCATCCTTCGGCCCGGCTTCCGGCGTGCGCGCGCGCGCTGACATCTAATTTGATAAACACGCACAAATTTATTGATAACGGAAACGGGCGAGTCCAAGGCGAAAGAATGGCTTCGACTTGCGTCCAATGTGCGCAACAAATTGCCTGTGTAATCAAAAAGCTTCCTCCAGCACCGACCCCTGCTCCTGCTCCTGCCCCTGCTCCTGCTCCGGCATAACAAAAGTTGTCAATTAGCCAGGAAGAGCGAGCAGGACGCCGAACGCATTGCAGCAGCTTCCGGTGTGAAAGCATTTTGTCAGCTTGGACGCACAAAAGGCGCCCCCACAGAGCGTAGCCGGCCTCAAGATGTTCGCCGGCAGAGAGATCCATAAAAAAACGACGCCTGGACTCCTTTGTGCCAGCGACTCGCGCTTTCTCAATAACCATTTCAGCACAGTGAATCGTAGGATAACGATCTATCAAAATGCTAATGCTGCTATTTCTATCCACTGAACTGTAACTGGTCAATCGAATTATGCAAATCTGGCATTTCAAGCGAACAATCAATGTCCGATATTACCATTGGATATATGTATGCATACCATATGTGGCCATTAAAAAATCTATGTAGAACCAAGTGAGTATATCTCCTCTTATATAGAGAGAGAGAGAGAGACAGAAAGAGAACCCTGCTTTATATAGGACATACAAACAGTTCCTTGTAAACAATATATGAGAAACTCGATTCATTTAAATTTGAACTATATATTGAAATTAAGACAATATGTACATTTATTCAAATAATAATATTCATACAAAGTAAAGATATTAATGTTATATAGCGACGTCATTTGTAATATGGAATATGCTCATAATAGCTGCAAAGAAAATTATTCGAAATTTGTTAGGTAAGAACAACAAAATATATATGGAGCCGCTTAACTCAATCAAGAGAATATATTATAATAAATAACAAGAGAGCTCTAATCGAGACTGCTCGACTAGGAGATACCCTGAACTGAGCGAACATCTTTTCTAATCATTCAGATGTTCTTTTACTCACATATACACAAACACATGCATACGTACATACACATGCTCTTTTAACAGTCCATAAATTATAGCATTTCGTCATCAGGATGACAAGCTGAGCCAATATAGTCACATCCGGTTTCTAGTGCATCCAAGCTAGAATAAGAAAGATTTGACTACATACATACATATACCTAATGCAGTTAGATCGTAATATTTTCGTCGATATCCCAACTCTCAATTATTCATAAACAGCTGTTGGCATTTTCTTTAAGCATAGCTTAAAGACGAAAAAATATGTTGTGCATCTCGGATTTTAGACAATTTCTACCGTCTCAATATATCTGCCTGAATTTTGATCACGTTTTAAATACTACAAATAGTTGGACTTCGACAAAAACTCAAATTTGATATAACGTTATGAAAATTTGATCAGCAAAGTCCATCCAAAAGAAAAGTTATTGTAGACTGCGTAGTGTTCAGGATATCTCCTAGTCAAGCACTCCCTACTAGAGCACTCTCTACTTGAGTTCGATTAAGAGTAACATCATCTATGGTGCTACAATGTGTGAGCAGCCCCCAACAAATTACTAATCCTGCCTGCTGCGACTTTACCCAAGATCTCTGAAATAGTAGTTGACTAAGAGAGCGTTTAGAATCCAATGTCAGACATTTGAGTGAATTATTAATAAGATCGATAAGAACTTGTAGAGCTTGGAGGTGCGAACGGACGGTGCGGTAGTGCGCCAGTATTGTACGCTCCATTTAAACCACAAATTTGCAGCCTAATAACAGTTTGTCAAGACATTCGATCTATGATCGTACTTCCAGAGAGAAGAAGTATAGGATTTGCAAAGTCAATAGGTATTATTCTATGGGTATTGCCAGCAAATGACATTGAAATTAACAATTTATTTAGACGCAATCATACTCTACAGGGTGGCTGCCTCTTCAGGGTGAGACCATGAACAATGTTGACAGTAAACATCGTTTGTGCTGCTTGTGAAATCTGTTTATCCAATACAATTGAATGAAGCTTGATAAAATGATACAATCCTATTAGCTGCCACAGTTTACCGCCCTTCTTTCGGTTATCCGTCTTGACTATTTCGAGACTCAGCTGTCAGAAATCTCCACAAGACGAAGTCTGCATTACTTAAGTCGGCTGTAGAGTATTGGGAGATTAGACGACTCGGAAAGCCTTACTTCACTTTTTCCGCATTCTTAAGGCACAGGGATAAAGAGAAACTTTTCATTTATTTATATCACCAATATATTAGAGTCTTTTATAATAGGTAGACTACCTTTGCCCCACTCCATCTAGGAATCGCACCTCTACATTTAATCTTTGGCATAGCTAGCACAGTACTTAGCTCTTGTTCATTGATTTCACTTCGATTGCCCGATTCATGGGACTTTCATTCGTGTATACATATATGTACATATATAGCCGCATATATGTCGAATCAGTGTTAATTAGTCGTTCGGTTTGTGGCTACGACAGCATCCTTTACGCACATTTGCTCAGCTCGTTCGACGCGGATGCCAATGGCTAACGAATGCTAATGGCTGCATGGGAAAAGTTTCGCACGGTCGTGCGGCACTCATAAATTTATGAGTGGCACTCGTAAAAATGCAAATCGCTGCCAGAGAGAAAAGCGCAACAAATAATCAATTTGTTACAGAGGCGCTGCGACAGGACCACGAGCAGGCGGCGGCGCCCAAGGATGCGAAGGCCCAGTTTGCATGCTCTACGCACGCAGCTCGAACCCTCCTGAGGCAAGCAGGACTTGGAGGACGCAGTGCGTTGCGTTGGCCACTTCACGCAACAGCCGCAGTTGGAGTGGATCGACTCTAGGCTAGGAGGAGGATGGGCTCAGCCACAGCCTCAGTCGCAGCCGCAGTCTCGGTTCGTCTCGTCTCGTCTCGTCTTGGGGGTTGGGCTCGAGGCTGAGAGGCAGCGCAAATCGAATTCGCTTAGCCGCAACCCCGTAAATTAAGAGCAACAAGCGCTGTTGCCTTTGTCAAACAAAAGTTGCGAAAATGGCAAGCGGCAACTAAATAAGCAAAACAAACAGCAGGCCGCGCCACATACAAGCTCATATCAAAGTGACTGCCCTCATCCCTCCACTTCCCCGCACCCCACCTCGATGACAGCCAGCCCTTGAGGGTTGCAAGTCAATTAGAAACGATTCGAGGCAGCTCGGCGCACTCGAACGCCGCGCAATGCCGCGCAACGCCGTCTTTTACTGTGAGAGCTCAGCGAGTTGCGCGTCGCCCGTGAAGAGCTGCGGGAACTTCAGTTCCGCTCAAGATTGGCAAATGTTAACAATTTGCAAGTGGCACACACAGTTTAGGGCACGGCCTTCCCAGGGCTAGGGCCAGGGCCAAAATGCAACAGTTTTTCAAGAGGCTCCGGCCAAGAGACTCGTGTGTCAGCTCGCATTACGCTCAGGACGTGAAGGACCGCGACTTGACTCGGCCACTCGGCCAGCCACTCGAGCGCACAGTTGCAAAAACAAAGGCTCTCGCATCTCGATTGCTCTTTTCCAGCTCCTTCTCATTCTCGATTTCGGATTCGATTTCGATCTCGAGTCCGGACTCTCACTCTCACTCTATCGTTCTTATTTTTTGCTCTTTTATTTGTTACAACACACAATAGACGTCTTAAGACTAGGCACAAAAAAATACTAAAGATAAGAAAAAAAAATGGGTTTAAAAAAAAAAAAAAAAAAAATTCCCTGCTTATGTACAAAACATTTACAAAAATGTACAAAAATCCTTTAAACTACGTTTTAAATATTTTTATATCGAGAAAAAAAAAATACACTACGACTACATGCATATATATTATTTATATATAGTATATTATTTATAGATCTACTTCATATTTGTTGCGAGACATTTCGTAGTCGCCCTCTGAGATCCAGCCTTGCTGCTGCGGCCGCTGCTCTGGCTCACACCTCGAGCGCCAGCTCCTCGTCCTCTTCGTCCTCGTCGACGTCGACCGCTGGCAGCGCCGTCAGCGTCGTCAGCTCCCCGCGCTCCGCCTCCAGCGGCGGCGTCTTGGCGGCCGACGCCAGTGGCGCCTCCTCGGCTGGGCCGTGATCGCGGCGCGGCGGCGGGCTGCCCGGATTGAGGGGCGGACTCGGCGTCAGCAAGCGCTGCCGACTGCTGCTGCTGCGCTCGTAGTCGGCCTCGCTGTTTGCGCTCTGGCTGGTCGCCGGCGAGCGCTCGCGCGGCGCCAGCGGCGGCGCATAGTAGCCGCCCAGCATGGGCGCGGCTCCCGGCGGCGGCGGCATGCCCGGCAGCCCCATGCCCGGCGGCATGCGGCTGGGGTACATGTAGGTGGCGGGCAGCGCCGGCTTCTGCAGCGCAGCGGCGGCCGCCGCCTGCCGGTAGTAGATGTCGATGGCCGAGGGCGGGGCGCCGTGTGGCGTCTGGGCCGCGGCGGCGGCTGCGTACGGCCAGGCGCTCAAATAGGGCGTGGCGCTGCCGTAGAGCCGCTGAAAGGCCGCGTAGTTGCCGGCCTCGGCGAGCAGCTCCAGGCCCACGGCGGTTTGGCGCTTCCACTTGGTTCTGTCAAAGGCAAACAAGAAGAAGAGAAGGAGAAAAACTCGATTAGTTGCGTGTCGAATGCTAAAAAAAGAAGGCAGCAAAACGAAAAACTACGAATGGGCATTAGGCAGCAGGCCTCGATCTAAGCCAAACTAATCCGCAATGACGGCTGCTGAGGCTGCCTCCTGCTATTAATCATGCCACAGAGTGCCGACTCATGCCGCTGACTGCGCGTGTCCTTGCCGCCCGCTGAGCGCCAGGACGGCCGACCGACCACTCGCAGTCGCCGTCAGTTGCCCTTTGCTATTATTGCTGTTTATATTTCGCACTTAATTGTTTTGTCATTTATCTTGCAGTCCCAACCGACGCACGCCCACCACAGAGACGCCAAGAGTGGAAGAGAGAGAGAGAGAGGGAGGGAGGGTGAGAGAGTGAGACCGGCCTAATTGGCTAGGCACGCCTGCACTTGCCCAAGGCGTAGCCAGAGAGCAAGAGCGAGAGCATCTTTGGCAAATCCTTTAATTGCGCCTAGGCGCCAGTCGGGCCAGCGTCGCGCCCGACGCTGAAGCTGAGCTGCAATTTTCGCGCGTTCATCGACTGCAGCTGTGAAAGTGTTTAACATTACCCAATACCCTACAGAGTTGGTCATATGCAATATGTTAAGGCACTTGGGCCACATGACCTAAATTAAGATTTTGCTATACACTCTAAATCTCTTTCTCTCTCTCTCTCTCTCTCTCTCTCTCTCTCTCTCTCTCTCTCTCTCTCTCTCTGTCTCACTCTCTTTTTGCAGGATAGAATGATGGTAAGAACTATTAAATACCCTGCAGCTGAGCATATGTCAAGACACTTTGACCACATGTCTCAAATGAAGATTATTACTACATTCCCCTAATCTCCCTCTGTCTCTAAATCTCTCTTTTTCTCTTTCTCTATCCAATATACATATAAAGGTATTAGCTTCATTACAATTAAGATTTTATTTTAGTAGAGAATATCTCTACCTCTTGCTCTCCCTCGCTCTCTATCTCTCTCTCTCTCATCCACACTCTTTTGGCAGTGCACTGGCAAGTCGTTGCAATCGAGTCAGCGAACTCTGCTCTCAATATCCGGTTGACTTTTTGCCCACCTATGGAAGATGCTGAGACTGCGGCCAGACTATAAATGTCTGAGTCGGAGTCGGAGTCGGAGTCTGAGTCGCCGCTTGAGTCTCCTCGCCGCTTTTAATGCCCGACGAAATGTGACAAGTCATTGGGCAATAATTAAAAATGAGAAAAATACAACAGCAGCAAATAATAATAAACGAGAGAAAGAAAGAGAGAGAAAAAAATGCTATTAAACGTAATAAGGCAGCGACTTTGGCAGCTATTTTTAAACAGCAGCAGCGGCAAATGCCATTAGAAATCGAATCGAATAGCGGATGACGCCGAGCTGCCCCTGATAGGCAGCACCGACAGCACATGCGCCATACGAAAGACTTAGGCAACAAACTTGCGGCGAGTGGTGAGAGGCGAGTGGCGAGTGGCGCACGAAAAAAGTAAACAACTCATTTAATAAACAGCAAAGCATTTTACGACTCTTGCGCAAAATGCAGCAAATTAAGCAATCAGCATAAAAACAAAACGCATAAACAGCGCCGGGCACTGATTCCGAACCGGTTCGCCGCTCGGCAGATGGGCAGACGGACAGACGGACAGCGGGCCGATGAAGTGAACCGAAACGGCTTTCGGGGGTAGCCATTAAAATGGTTTTTATTCGAAAAGTGCGCGAAAAAATGGGCGGTTCCATAAAAGGCGCTGATTAGCTAGCTAGTTGGCTAATCCACGTTCTGAGCAACCCCTTCCCCTGCCCCTGCGCCAGCCCTTTCCTTGGTTGGTTGATCAATCAAAGGTACCGACGACTCACCTGCGATTCTGATACCAGGTCTTCACCTGGCAGTCGCTCAGCTCCAGCTTGTTGGCCAGCTCCATGCGATCCTGCACGCTGAGATACTTCTGCCGCTCGAAGGACTTCTCCAGCGTCTGCAGCTGATGGTCGGTGAAGGCGGTGCGCGCCTTGCGCTGCTTCTTGCTCAGGCTGAGCCCCAAATGGGAGTCCCCATTGGCGCTGCTGTTGCCATTCTTCATGCTATCCTCGCCGTCATCGTCTTTGCCGCCTGTTTGAGATATATATGTAAACATATTAATGCTATATAAACATCACTCTCTCTCTCTCTCTCGCTTGCTTAGTTTTTCTCTTTCTTTATCCATCTATATATATATATACATTTGTCTAGCATCCAACTTGTACTTGGCTTTATGGCAAGAGCACATGCAACATGAGATAAACACAACAGCGGCCTGTGGCATGCCATTGCTAATTTGCAATTAAACACTTTATGAGCACAAATTACAACAACAACAATAATAATAAACAACAACGACAACACAATCACTCGATTTATCTCTCCTTTGCTGTGAAACGTGTGAAACGAAGCCTAACAAATCGCATAGCGAGTACTCAAAAATACTTTTGAGTCTGTTCGCTAATCCAATTTCATCATGGATCAACTTCTATTTATAAGCAATTCGCCATTTAATTGAGTTTTTCATTTTGCGAATAAACGTATTCTCAACTAAGTCGCAGCTGATGAGTTTGATTGGGTCTCCATGTGGAAGTACAACAGTCTGAAAATCTCATCATTTTTGCTTTCATGCATTGCCCAACAAGTCTTAATTGGTTTGCTTTACAAAGATATATATACACGAAAATCAAGTATAAATATAATTATTTTTTGCTCATATATTATACTATATACTACAAGTTTTAAATCTGTGTATCTTTATTTTGATATTTTGGCTGGCTTAGTGAAGAAAAGAAAAGACGAGATCAAAGATCAAGTAACATGATTAATATATAAATAAATTTTTGACTACAAATTTTAGTAATAACCAAAATATTAACAATTTACAAAAACAAATTAAAGTGACATATATTATAAATATTATCCTCAGTATTCAAGATGGTTTTTTCCTAAAAAATGTAAGTAAGATTGAACCTCAAGGCAGGAGAAAAATAAAGCATATTCCCCTTCTTTTTTTTAATAGTAGAGTTTACTAAAAAGTGATCAGAAATCATTTCAGCATTAGTTCAGCTTTCTGCCTATGTCCAATATTTGGTGTACTATTAAAACTTAATATAATGCGTTACTCTGAACCCATTTTATGTCTTGGCACTATTGTGACATCGAAGCGATAATATTCTGTCCTCGCTACAGAGGTGCGCAACACAGCCACAGCTGAATTTTCATCAATATATTTACAGATGTTAAATATTGTATATTCGAATAAGCACCAATTATTTCCTAGGTTTTTGGTTTCTATCGGTCAGTCAAAAACAAAACTAAATACATTATATATGTAAGGAAAATAAATATAATTGTACATTGTGTAAAAATTATGCAATTATATGTATTATTATTATTTTAATTATTTCGACATCCATGACATATTTAGCTTCAACAGATAAAGTATCTGCAAGCATCCCGATCATCTCTGTAACATCGCCATTTGCCAATTCTGCTGGACAAGCATTTGACTATGTCTCTACTCATCCGTACTCTATGCCAATCGCATAGGCAATAATCCCTTGATAAATATCTAAGCAGGCGTTCAAGCTCACACTTGGATATTGAAAAATATTAATAGGAAATTCGTTTTTCTTTTTGCTTACTAGATTTACAGTATCATCTCCTCTCTTGCTTTGTCTGTCTGTCTGCTAGTTTGTTGTGTGTATAGCTATCGTGTATTTCCTTTTCACCCTTTTTAGCCATGTTTGTTGTGGCCGAGTGTGCATGCACTTAAAACCAGTCAACACACAGCTGGCAGCTGCTCGCTGCTCGCTGCTAGTCGAAACTCAGGCGGCAAAACATTTCCGCAATATCTCCATCTCGCTCTCAAGTAGTGCCCCCCTCTCACTCGCCGTGCATTAGTAATTAAGAGCTTGTGGCTAAACTGTATTAAACATGCTTAACTGTGCAGACAAAAACGCTGTTGGCGCACTTCCTTCTGCCTTCTGACTGTCTCAGCGCTTGGCCAAGTTTTGTTGCTGTTGCTGCTGCTGCTGCTGCTGCTGGCTGCATTAAATTGCGCATGGCAGCAACACATTTGCAATTGGCCTTTTTGCATTTTAATTAAAGCAACAACAAGTCTCATTTAGCTGCCTTGCGCTGCTCTTGTTCATTTTTGTTGCTAAACGTTTATCAGCATTTTGATAATGTGCACGCCTAAATGCAGTCAGCAACAACAGCAACAACAACAGCAACAACAACAACAGCAGCAGAAACTAAAAATGTAAATGCTACAATAATGCTTGCATAACGGTAACGCGATTGTATGCATTATCATATATAACTATGCATTGTGTCTAGAAATTTTGCGCTGCCTTTCCGAAAACACAAAAAATCACAAAGAAAACGAAAGACTTAGGCAACGAACTTGCTGTGGCTAAGCCAGCTATACGCAGACGTATTACTGTATGAGTTTTTGTGAGTGTGTGTGTGTGTGCACTTGCTCCATGTAGTTGTTGTTGTCTTTGTTGTTTGTTGTTGTTGCTGTTGCTTTTAGCGGCCACACGCTTCGCTTGGAAGCCAACTTAAAGTTTAAGAAACGAGACGAAACAAAATATTAATTTCAATCAACGATATATATATATATTTTTATAAATATAAGCAGCGAACAGCAACAAAGCAGAGCACAAAGAATGTGAGACGAGTGCGAGAAGGGGAGGGGTGGCGGGTAGAGAGGTGTGATACGAGTGTCTGCATGTCGCTGCGGATCAGCGCACAGTTCATTTGACAGACGGCGACTCAGCTCAGAGTAGCGGCTCGAATCAAGCTAAAGCTCAATTTCAAACGCGCTGCGCGCCTGCGATGCGAGAAGCTCCTTATCCTCACTCGCATCCTGAGCGATCCTGGGACGGGTCGGAGCACTGCGGATCGGGTCGTGTCCGATGTGCAACTGTCGCTCGCACGCGTCTCAAGTGACACGCGAGTGTCACCAAAGCCCTGAGGTGAGCAACAAATTTCAGTTACGAGCAACAACAACAACAACAGCAAGAGCAACTCGAAGCGCATTCTTGTTCTGTTGCTGGCGAGCTTCGATTAGGCCATTTAAATTAACGTTTTTTTTTTTTTTGCGTTGCGATTATAAGAGGCACACAAAAAAAAAAGCAGATCCAGCCAAAAGGGATGCGACTAAATAATACCCTGGAACAACGCAATGAAATTTGAACTAGTTTTTTGCTAGTAGTCAAAGAAAATGGAGAAAAATGGGGAGAAAGAGAGAAACAGAGAGAGAGAGAGCAAGTATGATATGTATCTACATAAATTTAAAATGCACGCAGATTGAAGAAATCAGTCCAACATAGATATTTATCGATATTTAAAAAATATTAGGTTGCAAACCGAGAATCTTAGCTAAATAATAAATAAAATAAAGAGCGAAAATTAGAACAGCAAACTAAAATAAGCTTCAAATCAATATTTATCGATGTATGCGAAAAGATTATTTAGACTTTAGTTTGGCTCAAGTAACGCCATGCAATCGCAAAACATATAGCAGAAGAGATCACCGAATATATCTATCTATTACTAAAACTATGTCAAAATTGTATATTTTATATTGATTTTATCGATACTATATCAGTTGAAGATGCAATCAAAGTTAAGTAACTTTATATATTTATGAAGCTTAATAAAGCAAAATATATGTTAGAAATAATTATATATATATATGTAGCCTTTCTCGAGTTGAATATCACTTTTGTTAAATATTCCCAATATCTACAGGGTATATTAAATATAATAAAATTAAGGGGAAAATAATCTGTTTTTTTTTTTCATTTGTTTTTTTTTTTCTTTTTTACTGCTTTTTTTTCTTTCTTTTTGTTTTTGTTGACTGCCCCGAAATCGAAGCTCGCAGCGTGGGCTAAAAACTCGACCCAACTGTGAAAGAGAATCGACATCCAGCTGATTAAAAGCGTGTGCGAGCGTGTGCGTCTGTGTGTGTGTGTGTGTGTGTGTGTGTGGGCTGGGTGTTGTTATGGCTGTGACTGTGGTGTGGCCAACACATTTATGGATTTTAAATTTCTTTCATTTGGCTTGTGTCTCAAATCAAAACAGAATTTCTTGAATTGACAGCGACGCGGGGCGCATTTCTCCCTCCACTCATACACACCTCTCTCCCTCTCTCTTTCTCTCTCTCTCTGTCTTCTTTCTGTGATGTTGATTATATTTAATTAAGTTTAGCACAAGTCCAACGATATTAGAATTGTGCGTGAAATCGCGAATGAGTTTAAAAACGTCGGTTGATCAAATCGAATCATTAATAGGCCTAAACAGTTTAATTCGTATGAATATCGTGTCTAAATTATGATTTATAGATGGATAACTTTCTTCATAGATAAATGACTATATAGCCAGATGAAAGTGTGACTCGAAAGAACGTAATTTAATGTGGCTTTCATTAAAGTCTTTCCTTATAAATCCAAAAATTATTACTCATTGAAATTATCTTAATTTAATTTAATTTAATTTAATTTAATCTCAATCATTTTTTGTGACTCATAAGCTCCAGTTATATTATTTTGAGCGTTCCTTTATTCACCTCCGATTGTTGGCCCTGTTCTGATTTTTATTGAGCCATAACAAAACGCTATCGCTGTCTGCCAATTAGGCTTAAATGGATTTTTTATGCTTCTCCCTTTCGTATTGTTTTATGTTTCGATAATGAAAATCAATTTCAAATTGTAATGCTGCATATGAAATCCATTGTTGTTTATGCAGAATGTCGTCAGCGTTGATTCGAATACAAAGAAATTTTGTCGGCCAGAGTTTTGGGCCCAGTTCCAGTCGTTTAGCAATAGAATCAAACTAGTCAGTCGACAGATTCTTGCCCTCTCTCCTTCTTTCTCGTTGTCTCTCTCCCTCTCTCTATAGTGTTTGCCATAGCAGCTCACACAACTCGCAGCGAAATCAATTTCCAACGCACGTTTACGACTATTTAATAGTAATTTGTCATAATTTGCATAACGTTTAAAAGCGCTTAACAAATAAATAATAATAATAAAAAAAGAAACACAGGCAGCAACAACAGCAGCAGCGACAACAAAAGTCAAATACAAATGCTGCTAATGGCAGCAACAACAACAACAGAAAACATTAAAATCAATTAAATTGTTGCATGCGAAAAGCCGTCCGAGCTCAGGTGGCAGCCAGCAGGCAGCAGGTGGCAGGTGGCACTTGACAGGTAGCCCGAATGAATAGAACGTGGGCTTTTGCCCGAAGCTGAAGCTGTTGCCGTTATCGTCTCCGATATTTGGGTGCTCTGCCAAGGATAGCTACTTGAGCTACTTGAGACTGAATGACTAACTGAAACCTCGTAATATATCCACATAATTAAGAACTGTGAACAGCTTAGCTGCATTGTTGGCAGTGAATCAGTTAATCAGTCAATCAGCTAGCAGCCGCTGTTGTTGTAGGCAGACTCATGTATATATTATATATATTTTTATCTACATTCCCAACTAAGCTTAATGCATTTTTTGTTTCTCTTCCTTTTCAGTTGCAGCTCAGCCACAAACCGCATTTACAGCCAGCTGCTGCTGTTGCAAAGCACGTGAGCCATGCTAAGATGGAAAAGCTTTAGGGGAAATGTGAAAACACAATGCACATCACAAATTGATTTCATATTTGCAGCTAAAACGTTTCAGAAAATGCAACAAACCACAATTTCCTCATTATCTAATTATTTCACTTTGAATAAGCCCAACTTAGCTGAAAAGCTTTTTTAAAATCCCGAATCAAAATATTTTTGTTGTTGCCTAACAATAACAATAAATAAATAAATAATAAATAATTTTTTAAGTGAACTAAAATGAAATATTTATAATTGACTTGAGCTATCTCTGTTATGTGTAAACTATGAATAAATGGTTCCTTCTTGCTTAAGCAATGTCCATGATATACATGAAAAGCTCCCATAAGACTCATTACATCAAGCGCACTTAGCTCGCAGGAATTATATTGTTAATTTAAAATTTAAAAATTGGATTAAAATTAAATTAATTTTAAAATTAACTTAAGACTTTCCAATGCTCTATCAATATTAACAACAACAAAAAGCGATTCTTCTGATAAGCTCTAAATTGTCTCTTAGTCTCTTTCTATAGTTTAGTTCATTGACTGATAAGAAACAACTAAACTTTAAATAGCGCAATCCAAAGCTCATTTTAAGTACATTAAAAGAATACATAGACCACATTCAAAGCTCGCTTCAAACCCGCTTACATTTCAGTTCAAATTTAAAATTCACTGAATGTCCTTTCTTCAATTAAACATCTTTAGAAAAAAGCTCACTTTAAGTACATTTTCAAAGTGCCTTAAAGCTTGTTCATAGCTTTCATTCCAATTAAAAAGATCGATGAAAGTTCGTTACATAATTGATTCATCTAAGGTCTAAAACTCACTGAATGTTATTTCCTGAACTCATTTGAAAATCACTTTAAAAACGCCTTAAAGCTCTCTTAGCTTACATCTCAATAAAAATCTAATGGTCAATCCAAGTGAATTAAATTTTTTTAATCATGCTGAAAGCTCGCACAACGTTATTTTTAAAAGTATTTAAAGCACGCTTCAAACTTGCTTAAAATCAGTTAAAGTTTTACGCAACTTTACTCAAAACACACTTCAGGCTAACTTACAGTTTACTTTAACTCAACCCAAAGCGCTGCTAGCCCTAAGAGGAAAACCCTCTCTCAACGCCAAATGTCATTTGTCAAGAATCGAAAGAGAAAGACGAGCTACATCTATGGCCTATACACGCATACACACCACATGAATAACATATGTGTATGTGTGCATTGCCGAAATTCGGTTCTCTATCTATAAATCGTTAGCTTACCGCAGTCGTCGCTGTCGCTGTCATCGATGGTGCTCGCCTGATCGCCGCTGATGCTGCTGCCCGTGCCGCCCAGCAGCATGCCGCTTGTGTTCCCGCTGTTGTTGTTGATGTTGTTGTTGCTGCTGCCGCTGATGTTGTTGTTGTTGCTGCTGCTGCTATTATTGTTGTTGTTGCTGCTGCTGTTGCCGCCGCCGCCACCGCCGCCGTCCAGCGAATGGAGCACAAGGGGCGAACGCGATCGCTCATCTTGGCCATCGACAAGGCCGCCGGCGCCGCCAAGCGGTACATTGGCGCCATGACGATGCAACGCCTCGAGGCGTTCCCGTTCCAGCTGCAGCTGATGGTGATGTGGATGCGGATGAGCATGCGGATGTGGATGCGGATGATGGGCAAGCGGATGTTGCGGATGTGTGTGCGGATTTAGAGGCTGTAGCAGCAGCACAAAGGAAAACCCCAAATGGGATATATTTATTATTTAGATGGAGTAACAGAATAGAAATTTTAGGTAGATGAGCTCGAAGAGCCTTAGGGGAAAATAGATCATAATATATAAAAAATTGGAGAGACGAGAACTTTGAGCCATTCCTAGATTTCTATATAATAATTATAAAATATAATTTCTATATAATCTGAGAGCCTTACGATGCAATTGATAAAGCTGTAATAGACCCTAAAATTTATAAAGAAAGATGCACAACAGACTAATGGATTCATGGATTAGTTGGACTAATATAATATATGATAGATAGATAGTAAGATATAGGTACAAATATATAAATATTCTAAGATAATCTGAACTGAAAAAGATTCATGACTTCATGGATGGAGAGTTAATACACTAATAGATAACTCTAAAATCGAATAGACTTTTAGGAGTTACTAACCCTTGAAATGCAAAAATACTTCCTTAAAGTTAACTATTGACATTATGCTAAGTGCTTACGACTTTTGAGGATAAAAGAACAGAGTGTGGAATGAGGAATTTCAAACAGAGTACACTCACTCCTCAATGAGGGTAGACTGAGAAATGGGGAATTAAAGCATCCACAAATAGGGCTAAAAGCACTTGAATTGCTTGAAATTACCTAAATAAAACTAAAGTCTAACTGAAGATATTCAGCTGATCAGCTTATCATAAAGATTCCCTATCTTCCTAGAGCTTACCTCCGCTCTTCAGTCCGCAAAGTTGAACTGATTGGTTGATTTTATGATTCTATACTCATTCATCCATTCTCTCTCTCTCTCTCTCTCTCTCTGTCTTTTCAAACTCTCTCATTTGATTGATTATTGATTGATTAGATTCGCTCACTCACCGTATTCCATGGGGCTGCTGTGTGGCAATCCTTGGTCAGCGGTGGCGAGTTTTCGCGTCCCGCCTGCCTGGCGAAGCGATGTAGATGGGCGTGTGGATGCTGCTGCTGCTGCTGCAGCACCGCATAGTGGCTGGGCGGGAAGTGGGCCAGCAGTGGCGCCACATGATGGTACTGCTCTCGCTCCCTCTCCCGCTCACGTTCCCGTTCCCGCTCCCGCTCACGATCGCGCTCACGCTCGCGCTCGAAGCGCAGCAGCTGCTGCTGCTGGGCCAAGTAGTGCTGCAGTGCCGCCTGCTGCTGGACTTGCTGCTGCGTCTGCTGCGCCTGCTGCTGGTGCTGCTGATGCTGTTGCTGTCCATCACGAATGGGCGACGGCGCGTAGCAATCCTCGGGCGGGCTGGCCGAGCCGCGTCCGGCGGCGGCCGCCATGGCAGCAGCGGCGGCAGCAGCAGCGGCAGCCGCAGCGGCACTGCCGGCCAATATGTCGGTGATCATGAAGCGGGAGCGCGGCGCCTGCGTGGCCGAGGGCGAGGTCGTAAGGGTGCCCGGTGTGTCCCCAACGGCTGCCGTAGTTGTGGACATTTCCGGTGGCATTGTGGTCATGTGGTGGCGCCGACTCCTTCACTTGTCTCGCTCCCCCACTGAGCTTTGCCGACGGCACAAACCAATATTCAAATAACAATAACAATAAAAAAAATAATACAATTGGCAAGATATTCACGAATAACGGCGCTTTTTATGTTTATTTGTGCTTGGCACTCGCGTCTTTTCTATCAGCGCGCTATAAGTTTGTCCGCTGTTCTTTCTGTGTGGCACAAGAACCGAAACGAAACGAAACGAGACGAGACGTGAAACGGCGAGACGAGACGAGACGAGCTCAGCAAAAGCCGTGAGAGAACCGCTCGCCTTTGGCTTTCAACCGAAACTGAGCCAAGCAACGGACACAACGGGCAACTGCTGCTGCCGCTGCCGCTGCTGCTGCTGCTGCTGCTGCTGCTGCTGGCGGCTGTTAACGGCCAAAACAAAAACACGTAAAAAAAAGTGGGGAGAACAGACAACAAAAGCAAACAAACCAGTCGAGTGCTCAGCGCGCGCACCTGTCGTCGTCTCGCTCACACACACCCGCGTGCTCAGCTCTCGGCCGAGGTGAGTTTCGCATGGTGTGTTTGTTGCTGTTGTTGTCATCTATTGCCTGCATTTATTGGTCGTAATTGGCAGCAATTGACATTCATTAGGTTTCAATCAGCGCCAGCGCTCTCTCTCTCTCGCTTGCTCTCTCTCTCTCTCTCGCTCACGTTCGCTTGCGCTCCCGCTCTCTCAGTGGTTGTGTACTCACATTTGGCAATGGCCGCGACGCTGTGAGCGCTGGCTGCCCAATATAACGGTTAGTTGGCGTGCCATAAACATTTTATGGCAAAGCTATTGCTGCTAGCACGCATTGCTGTTGCTTGCTGCTGTGCGAATGACATTTTAGTTGCCATAAAAATCACACACACTGCCATTTTAGTTGCTATAATAATCCACACTGATATAATAACACTGCTAATTAATTGCATTGCGAGAGTGTTTTATAGCAAGTGCGCGAAACTCAACACCAAACCGAGCAGCTGCTGCTCTCGCCATGCTGCCATCGCTTTTGTTGTCGTTGCTGTCGTTCTTGTTGCTGTTGTTGTTGAGGATGCTGCCACCCTGTTGTAGAAACGTGTATAATCCAGCATCTGTAAGCTCCGCCCCAATAAACTGGTTAATACACACGCACAGCATACAGAGAGACAACTCACGCACTCGCTCTCACCACAACCTATATAGCGTGACTGCTCTAACACATGCCTGGGCTGCTACACCAAAGGGGCTGTCTGGATGGCAGGCTCTCTGCTGATAGCAATTGCCCGTATGTGTGTACATGTATATGTGTGTGTGTCTGCTTGTGTGTATGTGTGTGTGTGTGTGTGCGAGTGTGCTAGTGTGAGTGTCTTTTGTTATTTTTGCGCTTGTTAACACTTTTTGTTTGGCATTTAAACAGTAAATTGGCAGCAGTTAAATGATGCGCTCTCCCTCTCTGTCACTCGCTCGCTCGCGCGCCATCAGCCGTCCTGCTCTTGCGCACGCACACACGAGCATGCATAGTTTCTCGTGTAGTAGTTGCTTAGTATCGATGTCAATTTGCTGCCTAATGTGCAAGTGAATGAGTCTGGCAACTGGATCGGGTACATAATATAAGAGCAAAGCTCTGGCATGGAGGCTGAGGCCCGATGGAGAGAGGGCAGTGGCCAGGCGTGCTCTGGGCGGATGCCGAGATGCTGATGCCGATGCTGTTGTTGCTGTTGTTGTTTTTGTTGTTATTTTGATGATGGAGTTTCGCTTGGAGCAACTGCAGACTGCAGTTGTTTTTGCTTTGGGTTGTCGTTGTTGATTTTGTTCTTGTTGTTATTACTTTTAAAAATGGCTTCATTACAAATGACTACAATTGGCGCTGCTGCTGCTGTTTCTGCTGCCGTAGCTCATATTGTGCTGTACATCTTATTATTGCTTTCCTTACGACATGCCCAAATATGTGCGCGTAAATGTGTGTGTGTGTGTGTGCATTTACATACTGAATGTATTGACCCACTATTGTTATTCTTGTATTTGCTGATTGGGTGCGACTCCTGTTGTTGAATCTTATAAATTGATCGAAACAAGCAGCACAATATCCAGAACAATAAGAATATTGTAAGCGTATTTAAGAATATACATATGTACATATGTATATTAGATATAAATATACCATCAGGATAGCGCAGCGAAATTAAATTATCTACATTGAACTCAATATGGCAACCAGAGTTACCAAATTCTTCTTCAATCTTGGCTTCAAATCAAGCCAAAAGAAGGGGGAAATTCCATATTAAAGCTTTCTTTAATATAATATAATATTATTAAAAATTAAGATATTACTTTATTCGGTTTTGCTTATTTTGTATTAGTAATTACTTATGTAGGTAGAATAGATAGCCAAACCACATTAGGAGAAACATAAAATTCGCTTTAATTGCAAATAAACAAAGAATTGGTGCATAAGCGAATTTTCCAAAGTATAATAGTAAATCAAATTCAACTAATGATCAACAAACTCTAAAATTAGGAAATTGAAAATGTCAATACTCTAAGAAAAACGCTTGAAGTAGTTTTCAATTCACAATATCTAAAGTATGTACATATGATTATATTTGCTTGACGAACATCAGTAAGACCGGCTGTTCAACCCGGAAGGGGTTGAGTTTTAGCCCAATAATCCCCTACGAATCGCTGATTTAGCATTCAAATACTCCGGCAGAATGACAAAAGGTTTTTGAAATGAAATTCCTCGCACCATTTCACACAATTGAAGACACGAATTCGAAGTCAAAACATTAAAGTCTTAGAGAAGACAGTTCATTCGAGTGACTTAAAAATCATCGATAACACTTGAGGATAATTGGCTAGGAAACTTCACTTTCTAGAAACATTCAATTATATAAATTTTGGTTATAGATGTACAAAATATAAAAAATATATATGTATGTATATTGCTATTGAATCTTTTTTTTTTTTTTGGTTAGCAAATATTTTCGGGAATGTCTTGAGTTGTATTTGAAGAAGAATAACACCAAAGATTACTTATAATAATCAATAGATTTTTTACAATCATCTACACATCTGAATTATAATAATATGTATAAACAATATAAATTTACCTTCTCTCTAAATTGAAACTGTAAACATATTAGTTCTGCATATTTTCCAAAGTAAATGTATATTGGTCCATTGTAGAGCTAGAACTCCCAAGTTGAACATGCTATGGGGAATAGATATTGTCAAATGCAGAATGAATTCTGATATTAGACCTTAATTTTTCGACTGCAATATTTAGAGTTATGTTCTTTTCTTTATTTTCATTTTTAGTTCTTTTCTATTATCGCTCTTTACAGAGATTTGCACAGATATCAGAGCTAAACTATGGAGACCTGAGAGCCTGTACTGCAAGCTTAAGGTTTGTTTATATTTATTGAATATAGTATGTATATTTGATTATGCATACTATTATTATTATATAGTAACATATAATAAAGATGAATAAAAATGTTAAGTAGATAATGTCGCTCTAGGCTCTCTAATAGATATATTTGCATGGAAAGTTTGCCGCCATTTTGTTTTGAGTTTGTGCTCCTCCGTTCCTCCGTACCGCTCCACTCCTCTCAGCGCTGCTCTCACGAAAATTAATACAGAGCCGCAATGGCAGTTCATTAAAAATGAAAAAAGCCAAATAAAATAAGAGATGAGAAAATGTTCACACTCGTCCCACAAGTTATTTAAAAAGACATTAAAAATGACACATGATGTGCAGACGTGACAGCACGGCTGGTGGTGAGAGTGGTGCGAGAGGTGCAGGTGTGAGTGGTGCAGGTGTGAGTGCTGGCCAGTGATTGCGTGGACTCATTAAAGTGGCTACAAAATGCCCCGCTGCCCATTAAGGGCTGCCCGATTGATGCTTGGTTAGCTGCGTGTAAATTTCACACCGTTGCTTGCTTGTTTTTGTTTTTGTAATTTTTTTCGTTTCTTGTTTTTAATTAGGTCTTGGCACTCAGTCAACGCTGAATGCCGTCAGAGCTAACGGTTAAAGCAACCAGCCAGCCAGCCAGCCAGCCAGCCAGTGGGCCGACCAACCACCCACAGCTACCCCCAAGGGATGCGCTTAAGTGGCTATGGAATGGGCCTGGGTTATGGTCTTTGAAGGTGTCGTAATAGCACTCAACTCGCTCTGATTCCAGATAAAAGAGAAGCCAGAGAGAGAGTGAGACAGAGAGAGAGATGGACTCGGGGTGGGTGAGCAGCAAAGCGAGGGGAAACGCTTCAACACAAACAAATTAAAAAGCACTTAACAAACGAGCAGCCGCTGAGAAGGCGAGCCCAGGCAGCTCCTCCTGCTCCTGTCAGGCGCCGCTGCTCCCGTTGCGTGAGCTATTCGGCCGAAGATCATTTAGAGCTCTGTCAACGCCGCGAGCCGAGCTAAGTTGGGAGCTGGATGCTGCGAGTTGAGAGCTGAGAGCTGAGAGCGCAGAGCTGTGAGCCAAACTCGTAAATTTCGAGACTTTGGCCGTGGCGTGTGGCGTCAGTCAAAGCGAATTCAAATTGCCCAAGTTAACATCCTGTTGCGGCGCGATTTGGAGAACTCAAAATGGGGCCGCTTCTTAATTGAGGTTTAACACAACATTTACCGCTTTTTGCTAATCGCCTTGAAGCCGCCGCCGCCGTCAGGGTGTGTCGAGACCAGATCTGAGATTCTGTTTCGGATCTAGGTGCCAGACCCTGAGCCGGAGCCAGAGTCAGAGCCAGAGCTAACCCCTGACCAGTACGTGATTTCATTCATAACAAGTAAGAAAACTCTAGTCGAGAGTGCTCGACTAGATACTACCCTGAACCAAAATAATAGAAAAGCACATTTAGTATGGTTCAAATTTCAATTTCGATGTAT
>NW_022046099.1:69094-79685 GCF_001654015.2 Drosophila navojoa | reverse complement strand
TTTAAAAAATTTTTTTTTTTTTTTTTTTTTTTTTTTTCATTTTCATTTCGTTTTTTGTTTGTTTGTTGTTTGTCTTTAAAAGAATATAAAGTGCAAAAATTTCACCAATATAATTCGATTAATTTTGACAATTGACCTATTTGCTGTACGTCGATTTCGATACCGGATGTGCTGAGAGAGTGTTAATAAAGTGGGAGTGTGGGAAAGAGAGCGAACGATGCGGAAAGCCTGAAGGCGGCAGTGTTCGTAAAGCGAGAGCGAGACAGAACGGGAAAGCGGGAGAGAGTCACAGACGAACAGAGCGAGACAGCAGTATGAACCTCTCAGAGTTGAGTTGAGCTCGACTAAAACCAATTAAACAATGATATGTATTCGTTCAATTTGCCGAATAAACAATGAAGCGAAAACAGTAAGCTGGCTAGAGAACATAGAGCTGAGCAGACACACATACCCACTACCCAAGCACCGATCGGGTAGTATGTACATATATGTGCATGAGAGAGCATAGAGTAAAAGATTTGGTTTGCTCCTGATAATGCTGACGGAGGGGCAGCACTCAAGTTCAGCTTCTGCTGCTTCCCTATCGAGAGCTCGTGAAGAAGAAGAGTAGTCAAGATGCGCTTGTATTAGTAGACGCAAGGCTGGGGAGCTAAAGTAGTCTGTTCTGTGAACTGCTTATGGCTGCTAGGGCTCTATCGTCTATTTGTGTGTGTGTGTGTTTGTGTGTGGTGTATAAGTATTTATTATAATCGTAATACACAATTCGTATTCACTTATCATATTTCTATAATATTATTTGTATTTGTATTTGTATGTATTTTATATTTCGCTCGTAGTTAATATTGCGGCAAACACTTTGAAAAATAAAGGCTTGCATTGGAAAAAGAACACGTTACGATTTCGATATACGCTGTACGATATACGATATACAATATTCAATATTCGATATTGGCTCTTAACATTATATATATATTCAGAGTTGAGATATTTTACAATTGCTTCTTTAGTTCAAGTTGAGTTACAATTCTCATATGCCTTGCTGAACCCTGCTCCTACTCCTGCTCCTGCTCCTGCTCCTACTCCTGCTCCTGCTCCTGCTCCTGCATTTGCACCTCTGGCTAGAATTCATTGTGAGCTGCATACCTGGCAGAGGTATTCTTACCACGCATATACACATATGCACATTCACACATACGCATGCATGTATGTGTATGTATATGCCTGTACGTATCGCATTAACACTAACAACTAATGGCAATTTCCTTCTATTATGCAATTATATAGAATTTCTGCATGGCTATATATATATACGGATACACATATTCACATATGCATATATATGTGTATATATATCATTTATTATTCTATATATATTTAATATGTGATTTTTACATGATTTATATATATATATATCTTGTTATCCTTTTGCATAGCATTCAGTATGTATTCAATTCTCTTACTTATTTTCTCTCTTTACTTGGCTTGAGAAAAAAAAAAAAACACGAACAAACTAATTTTTTTGTGTGTGTTTTTAATAATTATTTAGTTTCCTTGTACACCAAGTATTTTCATTATATTATTTGTATTTTTATTGGTTTTTAACTAGATTTTAGCCTTATGCATATTTGGCTAGAAGCTGTTTAAAAAAAAAAAACGCTTAAATTACTTTGTTATTTATTTATTTTTATTGTTATAATTATTGTTTTTTCTTTTTTCGTTTTTCCATTCTCTCTATTAGCGACCTAGAAGTAATTTTCTTTACTTTTTTCCAATTGCTTTTCTTATTATCCTCAAACCTTGCTGGCTAAAATCTAATGCGTCTTTGAGTATGCTGTAGTGAGAAAACAAATAGCAACGAAGGATGTTCGTATGTGTGTGTGTGTCTGTGTCTGTGTGTGTGTGTGTGTGTGTGTCTGTGTGTGTGTGTGTGAGCAAGTGCAGATGATTCCCGACTTGTTAGATTCTTTTGTTTTATACCAACTGTGGAATTGCCAGGCTCTGTTTGCATGAATCGTGACTCGTGATTCGTGATTCGTGACTCGTGAGCTGCCCTTTGCATGGGAACCTTCAAGTATAATTACAAGTATTTAACTCTAGAACTATTTAGCTGGCAGTGACATTTGCTCATTTGGCTTGGCTTGTCTGAATGCGTCCTCAATTGTGACATAAAAAAATGCGCAACAGTGTGAAAGGAAGACAGAGATAGAGATACCGATACTGATTGAGATAGAGACTGAGTGAGCAACGCATTGTAATAGAGTTGGTGTCGGTGATTGCGATTGCGATTGGTTTCAGAGAGCCCGCTAATGGAAAACTCTGGAGGCGTCTGCAAGTTGTTTGGTCCGTTTTACAGTACTTTCAAAACTTTTAACAAAATTGTGATTGGGCAAAAAACGAGAGCTGGCTATGGCTATGGCTCTGGCTCTGGCTCTGGCTCTGGCCAAGCGGGAGCCTTACAACAAACCAAGTGCGCTTCAAAAAGTTTTCTGGACGGATTTTACAATTTGTAGCACATGATGTGTGGTCAATTCGATGTGAATCAGATGAGCTAGCTATATATACATATATATCATCTATATATATATGAGAAAGAGAGATTCGCCTTCCATATATACATACACACATACATATATATAGATATATGTAGATATGATTGCATAGACAACAAGTTGATGAGTTTTGTGAGACTTAACTTTGGTTCCACAGCATTCGGGCAGCTCGCTTATGTGTGTGTGTGTGTGTGTGTGTGATTGAGTTTTTCAATTTATTATGACAAATTTATGATAATTATCGAAAATTTCTCTCTTGCTTTTTGGTTTGTTTCGGTTGCTGCAATTGGAATTATTATGAACTATGTAATTTGCATGGGGTATTCTCATATGTTTGTTTGTGTTTTCTTCTTCTTTCTTTTCGCCTCACTTTTTTTTCTATATTTAATTTATGCTATAAATGCTGATGAGTTTGCTTAAAAACTTCACACAGTGAACAAACATTATTCATAATGACGGAAATAAAAGCTGTGTGTGTGTGTGTATGTGTGTATAATTGAAAAAATAAGCTTAATGAATGTGTGTGTGTGTGTGTGTGTGTGTGTGTGTGTGTTGTAGTATTTTCTGCTTTCCTTTGTTGTATTATTATTTGTTGTTTATATTTAATGATGCGCGCTACAGATTGATCTAATTTAACTATGTTTGTATGTATGTGTGTGTGTGTATGACTGTGTGTGTGTGTATGTAATTGTGTGTTCTCGGCATTTGGAGTTATCGCTTTTGTTTCTGGTATTTTCTTGTCGTTAGTATTTTTTAATGCATATTTCTTGTAGTTGGTATTTTGTTTCCATTTTACTAAACTGTCGCTGATATTTATTGATATTTTTTGTTCTTTACATTTAGATTCTGGTATAATTTTTCATCTTCTTTTTGCATACAAAATTGGTTTTTCTTTTTGTTTTGTATATGTTTTTTTTTTTGTATTTTAATTTTTATATATTTTTGTTTGTTTTTTTTTTTTTTTGTATTTTTATTTGTTTGTTTTTTTGTTTTTTAGCGGGTAATACAAATGCTTAGATTAAGAAAAAAAAGTTGTATCTTTATCTATATATGTACCACATATATATAGCATATGTGTACGCATATACGTATATATATATGTGTATATATATATATATATATATATATTTAAGTATAAGTAAGTTTAATATTTAGATTTATTTTATATGCTGTACTTAGTTAACCTAGATTCGAATACATGAACACTTCAAGATATCATTTTTATTTTGTTTTTGGTTTTAATAAGTGATTTAATTGAATTGAATTTAATCTAGCTTTTCTTTTTGCCTGCTTTTTTTTACTCTCATTCTCTTTTTTTTTGTTCTTTTCAGTAGCTTAACTTCGTTTTTTTTTTTTAGTTTTTTTTATTCACTCAATTTTGTTCAGAAATTATTCGAATTTCGTTTTCTTTTTTTATGTATGAGAGATGAGTTATAAGCTACTCTCCGTTCGTTCTTCTTCATCTTTTGTGAAACAGTTGCAGCTGCTGCTGTTGCTGTTGTTGTTGTTGCTGCTGCTGCTGCTGGTGTTGGTGTTTCGTGATGTTCGCAGTTGCTGCTGCAACTGCCGATGTTGTTGATATTGGGGTTTTTAATACAGAAATGCAATTATATTCGCGGGCGTCGTCTCGACTTCGTTGGTGTCTTTGTTGTGTTGCTGCATGACAAGCAAAGTGAGGAGCAGGTGTGAGTGTGTGCGATGTTTGTTGTGATGGGGGGCGTCTACGGGGCGTATGAGCAATGCCGCGTAAATGTTTTATGTGTGTGGTGTGTGTGTGTGTGTGAAATTGTGAAAGAGCGAGTATGTTTGTGTGTGTGTGTGGGTGTATGTGAGTGAGCTTGTGTGGATGTGAATAAGAGAGAGAGAGAAAGAGTGTTGTTGCTCTTGTTGTTGTAGATTTTCCTCGACTTTCCGTTCCCTTCGTGCTGTTTTCGAATCCATTCCTTCTTCCATTTCGCATGCACACTTTGTCCTTGTCGCTGGGCAACATACTATTTTCATAACATTTGACTTGAATCCATGGGGCATGCGGGCAGCTGCAGGCGCCACGTGCAACATGCTCGCCATGCCCTTGGGCACTGCAGCCAGATGGCGGCTGTTGTGCCCAAACTCCTTTCCCTTCGGCTGCTACTCGTGATTGGTATTCATCCATATCCGGTTCTTCGTCTATCGGTTGTGACTTTAATATTCGTTGTTGTTGTTTGGTTGTTGTTGTTGTTTGGTTGTTGTTGTTGTTGGTTTCGTATTCCTTGCCTTTGACTTTAACTTCTGGTTCGGCTCAGTCCGCTTTCATTCGTTGTGTGCTTTGGTCTATTGTTGTAGCCTTTGATTATCCTAAACCTTGTCGTATCTCGACTCGTTTATCGCTTATCGTTGATCGTTATCGGTATCTGTATCGTTATCGTTATCGTTACTGAGGCGTTACTCTGTGCTTTACTCTCTTGTTGATTGCTGATTGAAAATGACTTCGATGTGCTAGCATTGACGATAGTTTTTTTGGTTGTATTTGTAAGATACGTTTTATATTTTTTTCAGTTTTGTGTTGAACTTATGAAGCGGTTGCTGCTGCTGCTTTTGTTGTTGTTGTTGTACTAAATAGTTGAACATTGTTGTTGTTGTTGTTGTTGTTGTTGTTGTGGCTTTCATATTGAGACGACATATTGCATTTTGTATTGTTTCTAATACTCCCAATATCATGCATCCTGTATTTCACCTTTCAATCCAGGCACCCTGTGGTGTTGGTTATGTCCTAAGCGATTTGCTAAATCCTGTACAACATCACGAAATATAACTGTATCTATATTTTCACCTAATAAATACAACAAAAACCAATCGCCCATCTTGGAACGACGAACGATTATTTCAATTGCGTCTCGACGCACTAACCTGTGAGGCGAAACGGAGAGAGCAGTGTTAGAGAACGTTAAATCATCGCATATCATCGCATCATATCTATGTGGCACTCACCTAAATCGCATTCGAAATAAATATACCCTCATTCGAGGCGAGAATATAATAACCACCCTGTATATTAGCGTTAATAATGTGAGTAACGTTAATAATATAAACCAAAACCAAAGGAAAATGTAAATTTTCTCATTAACAACGTTTAATGGTAAAATGCAAATGGCGTCGTGTTTTTCCACCTAATCAAAGAGGAAGAAGAAGAATTATAATTATACACACATCAATAATTTGCGCTGTACTCACCTCCCCACTTGAACCATATTTAAAAAATGTACATTTGGTCATTCTGGGAAATATGTAAATCATCGGATCCATGCGATCTTCCTGATCGGTCTCCATATAATCTATCACATCCAAGCCAAATGTCATAAATTCACCATCGAAAAATCGATTCATAAGAAACATTTGACCTGTGAAACGAAAACACCAACAAAATATGAAAATGTATGTGGATAAATTCAGACGTGTAAATATATTTCAATTTGGATAATTTTGAATGAAATTATGAATGCGTAGTATCCACTGTGAGATGCGTTGGGCGGAGCGTGTTTATAAATCCAATTTACGAGTTCATTGCCTACCTCCGAGAGCGTGTGAACTCAGCTAAATCTGTTAACAATCTAATAAATTATGTCAGTCAATTCATGTGTATCAATTAGGCTTCGCTTCCGGTCCTATGCTCGAATTAATAATCACGCAAATTGAATCGGAATATAACAAATTAGCGGGAAATTCGTTTTTGTGCGTCTGTATGAGCTAATTGCGGCTATTGTTATGGAAACTATTGCAATTACGATTGGCATTACCATGGCCATTAGTTGAGCTGCGTACTTTGGCATGGTTAGATAATAATATCAAGCTGCGATCATTGGGAGTGTAGCAAATGGGGAGCAAATGGGGGCACTGCCTTAGAGCTGGTTAATTTCTATTACAGACTACCTAAACTAGAAATAATATACAGTCGAGTCTCGGTAATTGTATCCCGCTAAATCTAAAATCGCGATAAATCCAAAAATATTATATTCACTTGAAAGAAATTGGTTCTTAAAAATTAAATTAAATAATTCAAATTTCTGTGTAAATCGATTAAAAACTATCGTTTCGAGTTATCGGGATCCTACTGTACATACATACATACGTCTATTGTAGACATAACTGATCGTAGCCACAATTATATCTTCCTCTTATAGCTCAGCAAAGACCTTCTCTATGGATAAGTTAGCTTGGACTAACTGTGGCTATATAAAGCTGAGCATTAATAGCAAAATATTTATCCTGACAATATTTCTAAGGCCATAATAGAGTCTTACGATACCTAATATATGAATTTTGTATACTTGTTTTAAGTCAGAAGGTACTCAATGAATATATATACCATAATCTAACAGCAAATCCTATTATAATTGAGAGATATACAGAGCTTTTGGTCTGCTTAAAAATTGAAAAAAATGTATAAATATATAATCGATATACATATAATATGTGATACCAATATTGAATCAATCAAATGGCTTTTGAGCGAGTATTCTGCAATTGTTTATACCCGACTGCAAGGCTGGCGTTATTATGATTGATGCTGATGAGGTTGATGCCAAGGAATTTATGTGCCCATAGCATATATGGAAGCGTAGTCCAAATCCTAACTAGTTATTCATGATGTATGTGTGTATGTATGTATATATCTAAGGCATTTAGTATGAGCCATGTTGAAACTGAAATGGAATTCGCTTAAATGGGCAACAGGCTACCCCATTTGCCTCACTTCATTAATCGCGTTTCTTGTAAACTCATCAGACGTCAACATTCAATTAGCCTGAACTTTGCCTTAAATTTGTTAATAGACAAATGTGTCTGTGTGGCTATGTGTGTGTGTGTGTGTGTGTGTTTGTATACTTGCACATATATAGGCAAATTAGTGTATTTTATAATTGTTTATTTCTTTATTTCTTATGTATTCTGACAGTTAATTATTTTGCTAGATTTCTGATTGTAGCGCACGTGGCGCACGTTGTCCGAAAAACGAAAGAAAGAAAATGTAAATGGAAAATGGAAAATGAAAATGGAAACGTAAATGAACAGAAAACAAAAAGAAAGCGAAGCCTGCAATGAGTAAAAGTTTGTTTATTTTGATGCGGACTGCGGCTACGGTCAATTCGATCAAAATTCGTCATTGATTTTCCACGGAAAATGACTGAGTGTATTAGCAACATATATAAATGTGCATAGATACATATTTCTCCACATACATATATACTTTTATGCATATATTTTATCTCTGTATATGCTAAAGATATTCTGTATGATTAACCACAAATTTTTTTATGGGATTATCAAAACTGAGGCATTTGCTCTGCATCAGCTGCACATCTGACGATAATGATGATGATGATGATGATGCTGATGCTGATCTGGGTTACTCACCTATCACATTTATCAGGGCGAGCAGCTCACACACGTAGTATCTGTACGCCCACCAATTGTGATATCTGAAATTGCAGGAATTCAATTGTGAAATTGTAATCGGGCCAAGTAATTAGCAATTGCCTTGGCTTACCTTAAATTTTCCCATAAATAATCTAAAAGTAATTTCTTTTTTTGTTTTTTCTCGGCTTCGGAACAAATGCCTATATCTAAGTCCATGATGAGCGCATGAATTTTGCCACCCTCCCAAGACTTCCACAGCCATCTTGGTGTGTAAAATAAGATTGCCTGCAAGCAGAAAGACAAAGAGAGTGAGAGAGAGAGAGAGAGAGAGAGAGAGAGAGAGAGAGATATGTATGAGATATTATCAAGACATATATTTAGTATATTTAGTTCTGTAAAGGTGGGCTAGGGCGACGCCGTGTGGGCGTCTGTCGTAAAAGCGCTTAAATTTGACAAGTGACAATTGCCAGCTGCTTGCCTCAGCCATAGGCCATGGCTAGAGCCCGGCCAAGTAATTCCAGCCGGCAATGCCAAAGGTATTATGTGATCAAAATTGCCTTTGCCTGACCTTCCCAGTGCATGCCTCTGCACATTGCCTTATTATTATTATTATTATTCTTATTCGTATTGTTATTATTGTTTGCTGATTCCGCGATTTACTTACAGACAGCTAGACACGGGGGATATATTTTATATGTATACGTATTTATAGACATGTCATCAAAACAATTAGCTGTGATCCATTAGCGAGAGCAGAAAAAACAACAGCCGAACCGAGGGAACTGTGGAACTGGATGAAGCAAGAGCAGACGTTGCCACAGTCCGTCCGGCTGGCCAACAGCAATCTTGCCCAATTAAATGGATCTGCCGCTGGCTCTGACGCGCTGGTATTTATGCCCGCTCTGATGACATATTAATAATAACTTGTATCGTAAATTTCTGGCTAAATTGTGCAAATGTTTGCTTTGGCTGTGGCTCTTCTGGCTGGCTTGCCTGAGATGTGGGCAGGTGGTAATCCCCGCAGCCAACGCGTCGAGCAGCTGCTCGATCGAGCGAGGTGAGAGTTCAGTTTGTTTAGTGGCTACATAATGGCGTCTGTCTGCCATTGTCATTGCTCTTATAATTCACGCGCTGTTCATGTTGGCAACTGCTAAAAAAATATCAAACGGCATGTGATCGGGCCACAAAGCCCCATATGACTAGAGCCCACAGCACGGCAGTCGACAGACTTTTGGCATGGCGGTCATGGCATGGTCTTGACAGCAGCAGCAGCAGAAGAAGAAGAAGAAGCAGCAGCAGCAGCTGAATGTTGCATGCTTTTTGCATGTGTTGCAACAATGCGACTCGAATATTTTGAAATTGACGTCGCTCGGCCAACATCTGCGGCAGACGGTGGGGCCAGCAGCAGCAGCAACAGCTAAACAATTGGGCTCACAGCTTGCAACGCCTTGCCGGAAGTCAAATGATGCGTTTGATTTGCCTTTTCGCCGTCGGGCATCATTTTTGATTTTCTTTTATTTTGTGTATTTTTTGTTTTTATACCCTTGCCCTAACAGCTCGACCCTCAATTGGGGCATGCTGCGGGCATCATATTTGTTTTCCCCGCGCCATCTCGCTTCCTTTGCTGCCAATTGGCTTGGACCGACGACATGCAACAGCAATAATCGGAGCCACATTCGAAAAATCCCTTTCTAGAAGAAGGCAGCCGCAGCAGCTTGCGCCAATGGCTGTGGATGAGTTTGCGTATCGAACTGCATGCGTGCGTGTGTGTGTGTGTGTTTGTGTGTGTGTGTGCGTGTGTGTGCGTGTGTGTCTGAAAAGCAATTTGGCAAGCGTTCAAATTGCCATAAAAACATTGCATAAATGCAGCTGCAATCAAAACCAAACCAAGTCGAAAATCAACAGGCGCAACCAAGTTGAAAGCAAAGGACGCTGCACAGTGGAGCAAAGGTCGATGAAATATATATTTAAAAAATAAATTAATAAAATAAATTAATAAAATAAATTAAATAAAAAAATTATTCATTTATATATCCAAATTTTCTAAATGGAATTTTAAGAGTGTTGGATATGATTGTATATGTTTTTCAATTTATTTATTTATTTCAGATATACGGCTTAATATTGCACTGTTAAATTCCCGCCCCTATGGTATATTTATGTGTATATATCTATATAGATTTTTTTTGTTATGTATTTATTTTTATTGTCATTTGTTTTAATTTTTAAAATTTGGATTATATGGCAATAGCTATATAAGCTTACTTGGAGTAGCATTAGTCTTTTTTTTTTAATATATATTTTTTTTGTACATATTTATAATTATTGTTTTAATTTTTTAATTTAATTTTAATGTAATTTTATTAATTTTTGTTTGATTTTTATTTATTTTCCATATTTTAATTAAATATTTTTTTTTTATTAATTCTTTATTATTTATTTTTATCAATATGTGCATATACGTACAATATATCGTTAACATATAGCAATCATAAAAGCTTAGTTGAAGCTTTATGAGATTTTTAAACTTTTTTTTTGTTATTATTTAATATTTAAATATTAAAAAAAAAAAACAATTTTAGTATTATTATTGTTTTTCTTATTATTATTATTATTATTATTATTATTATTATTATTATTATTATTATTAT
>NW_022046099.1:40781-69084 GCF_001654015.2 Drosophila navojoa | reverse complement strand
TTATTATTATTATTATTATTATTATTATTATTATTATTATTATTATTATTAATATTATTATTATTATTATTATTTTTTTTTTTTTAAATTTATTATTCATTATTTATTTTTATCAATAATTAATTTCTTTTGAGCATTCATTCATTGTTTCTCTTTGCTAAAAGCATTTATAATCGCTATTGATTTCAGGCACAGTCACACTTGCCCCACTGTGCGCAGTGCATGGAGAATAAGAGAGAAGTTTGCATTTTCAATTAGGCGAACGTCGTGCGCGAACAAGCGTCTTGTGGCCCTGGAGCCCAGCCAGCCCAAGCAGTCCAAGCACAAACCGACCCATAACTACATATGTAGCATGGCCAGTGCGTGGGCGGGCTGAATGCTGAATGCTGTGCAAAAGCTAGTGCTCGGGTAGTGGGAGGCTGGAGAGAGCGACGACTGCGAGTGCGCCAGTTGCGTTTACCGGCTGCCGGCTGCCTGATCCCGGTTCCCGGTTCCCTGTTCCCGGTTCTCGATTCTCGATTCTCGGTTGCGTGCTGGCTTCTCCCACTCTTGCACGCGTGCATAAAAATAAATACACATAAGTCAAATATAAACACATGTCCAATGCTCCAACTCTGGCGGGGAGTCCGCCAGCCGTCGTCAGCGGCGTCACGTTGCCAGTCCGTCCCTCTGAAGCCGAACCCAGCCTCCCCCCAGCGTCAACCCATTCGTTTTACCCGCTCTCCCGCTGCTGGCCAACGCGGGCCAGATTTTTGTTTCTGTGTGCTGGCATTTGGCCAGAATTATTATTTGTTCACTTTTATGTTTGTCTGTGCCTTTTCAATAAATATCCAGATAGGCAAAAAAAGAAGAAGATCGAGAGAAAAAAGAAAGCAGATTTCAATTTTTGACATATTTGAGGGGAGCGCTTGATCGATTTGAGCCGATCGGGGCCGCAATCAATATCGAAACGAAAGAGAACGATCATGAAAATCGAAATGGTAAATGGGAACGGGAGTGCCAGTGGGAGCTGGGAGCTGGCAGCAGGCAGCAGGCAGCTGGCTGCTGGCTGCTGGCTGCTGGCAGGTGGGTGGTGGCTGGTGGGAGGTGGAAGGGATGCTGAACATGTTCGGCTGCTGCAAGGCAGAATTTGCTTTTAAACTTTATAGCTGCATTGTCCAAGTTAATGGCCTGGCCATTAGCGTGGGCGATCCAATTGTTGATCTCCAGATAATCGCTGCCGATCGCTGAGCACCCACCGCCCCTGGCCCCGCCCAGCTGATCAATTATGGACGAGGTCCTGAGATCACAATGTTACTACGTACGTTCATAGATGCTTATGCATCAATTTAGATATTTTCGAATATTTGAAGTTGATTTCAGGTGTTCCATAAGGTTCCAGATATACATATATATAATTATAGATATATAGATAGGTATATATGCATATATATTTATATATATTGGTTCATTCGACTATGTAGTTGTTGGCTACAGATTTATAGCTTTGCTTGTTTTCTCGTGGCATTTATGATCGTTGACTTTTATTATTTATGCACAGTACATGCGCACACACACAATTGTACATAATATATGTATGTGAGCATATACTTATTTATATATATATGGCTATATATTGTCTGAGAACTGCATTCGATTTCAGGTCGCATCCGTCGTCTTTATTAATAAATCCACAAATTAAGCAGAATGGAAATTGTGTAAATTATAGAAACGCCGTTCACGCGTCATTAAGCAGGGAGAATACCATAATAAATGTATTTATAGGTATTTGGGTGACTATGACGGCGTCGTCTATAATCGCCGCTGTGACACTAACCGAGAAAACGAAGCCGTATGCCCGGCCGCCCCCCGCCCATCATCCACACTTAACCCCTCAATCGGCCAACAGGCAAGAAAAAAAAAAAAACCAAACACACACACACACACACAGAGAGAACCGAATGGCGACTGCGACAAAAGTGTGGTAAAAATATACATATAATATTTGGTACATTGTTAGCGGGAAGATATATTATTGTGTAATCGTTTGGGGGCCCCGCGCCTCGCCCCCAGCTCGGACTGGCCCCCGCCTTGTCTTTCCACTCGAGACATATGGCAGAGCAACGTCATAAAATGCAAGTAGAACAACAATGGGGCACAAATTTCGGATCCATTATATACTATGTGTTAAAGTGAGCTCGCAGTCGAACATGAAATATCAAATATGAAATATTTCACTGAATTGGATCAGCTAAATTTACGACAATTACCCCTAAGCAGCATTCTGTTTGCCAAACTAGAAAACCGTAGGCCCAAAACGATGTCAGTTCACTCAAGATATGTTCTGGTCTACCTGCTCAATGCGCCTCGATTTATTCAACTCGATTCAGTTCACATTGAAATTAAAAGTCAGCTCATATATGGGCCTTGTTAATACCTGAGGAACATGGAACTCTTTAAATTATATGTGCTCCCAAGTAAAGATTTAAAGCCTCTTTAATCCTAAAGCTGGTTAAGATGATCCCAATTCAACTGCTGAAGATAATATTCCGTGAAAAAAACGTTCAGATATTAAAGTCTATATTCTTCCAGTTAAGATTAAAAACCCAGTCGATTTAGCCTTGCACCTATGCATCGATAATATTGTTTAGTTCCATGATAAGTTGCGATATGGATCCTTGGCATATCTCGACCCAGCTTACATCTATAGAGTATACCTAGAATCTAAGTGTATTCCGAATGTACATATATTTGCATATGTGATGGTCACGGGTATCTTCAAGTGGGATATCAACGTGTCGAATTCCCATGCACGTTACTTCTATTGCTCAGATTTCCGACTATCTATGCTAAACTCATTAATTTCTACACGAATTTATTTCTATACTCATTTGCAAAGTGAAGAGAGTATTTTGGTTTTCTGCAGTGTCCATCGTGATGCCCATTTGCCCATATTTCAAATCGTGAAATTTCATTCCCGGTATCTCAGAAATACTACTATAAACAAATTCTACCATAGTTTTGAAGCTAGATCGTTTTCAAAATGCTGCGAATCTAATGTTACCATCCCCTATTAGTCAACTTCCTATAAAAAGGTCAACAAATTACGTGAGACTTTCTTAATCATTTAATCGATTTGTTAATTGATTATCATACACTGCTCATACAGTTGATATTAAGCATATTGGCTTATACCTTGCTCACATAGATTTAAAGTTGAAAAATCTTCAGTCAAGCGAATTCATATAGTCGGAAAATAAAAGAAGGGAACAAGTTCTGCATAGCGAACTTCCCTTAGAAGATCAATTAAAAATGTAAGTCTTCGTTACTTGATGTGAAACTACATTTTCATCGCTGCAGGTCTGTAGAGTTCAGGGTATTCCGCAGTCAGGTATTGCGTTGAGCACTATTAATTGAATTTCGTATAGCATTCCAAGAATTCAGATAATCTTGAAAGTATTCGAACAGGAAAGTGATGAGCTGCAAAGGACTTCAGATATGGCGGAACTATTTGAAATTTGGTAAGCGATTCGATCAACAAATAAACAAACAAACCAAACAGACAAACAGACCGAAAGACGAGCGGACAGGCAAGCAGGCAGGCAGACAGACAGACAGGCGGACAGACATGTGTATCCACATACGTCACAACAGAGCCCAGTCAACTGGTGTTGGCGGTGCTGATGGTGGTGGTGTTGGTGGTGCTGGCCTTGGGCAAGCGTAAGTGAAATGTTCGCAACAGCAACAAATCGGGTAATACGGATATGTTTAAACATTTTCATTTCATGGGCTATGCATACGCATACAAGTATCTTACATTTCAAAGCCACGCCAACAACAATAGCAACAACAACAACAGCAATCACAGGAATGAAGAAGCAGAGCAAAAAACTAAGTAGAACAAATATTTGGAAATTTCAATTTTGTATTGAGTATAAAAAACACGCGCACTCATAGAAATGTAGATAAATATAAATAAGTACGTAGGCATAGCACTTCAACCCACCATCCCCCATCCCCCCATCCCCCCATCCCCCTTCCGGGACTGCACACATATGTATACACTATGCTTTAATGAGTCAATATATCAAATTTTTATGATCGCCGCATGACAAGATTCGAATCCGGGAGTGCATAAGCGAGTTGAACTGGTTCCCCATAGGAACAAAGCACTTGCTTTGCCCACACACATGAGGGGTATTCCTGTCCGCCACTTTTGTTTATCAATACATATTTCATATGAATATGTTAGATAAAAGAAATTGAAATTTACATTCATCAAAAGCAATTGAGATAGATTTCAGAATGAAAATCTGTCTACAGTTGACACGCCGAAGACGGAATGCCCTTATAGCTAGAGAATATATCAGAGGTGAATAAAGAAATCAAATAGTATCTCTGATTATTATGTAACCCTAAGCTCAGGAATGAAGAACTACATATATATTGCCTTCGACATATAACAAAAGTTCCATTAATCTTATTAAGATTTTATTTTATATTACAATATCAAAGACATACTGAACTATATATCGGCTCGTATTATGATTTATATTCCCTTATATTGTATTCCAAATGCGGTTAGTGTTGAGTATAAGATACTCCGGCATTATTTCCTGCCCACTTCCGTTCGTGACTCACCTGAAAAAATAGGCAAAAGCATACCCATTGATAGTATTTATAGTGCTTCTTATCGGCTGGATCGCCATCGGAATTGCCAATACCGGGGTATGGCACCGAAACGCCTTGTTTTTTCAAAAATAAACTCTTCAGCGTATACGTCGACTGTATCCAGCAATATGTGTTGAGAACATCCTCTGGAATATCTTTAGTGTGTACACAATCAATTGGATTACCCACATATTGGCGTGTGGTTATAATTAGCGAGAATGACATCAGAATCATCACAGTTATTGAGTAGTGCAGGCGGAATACTATCGAATCGGTTTTAACGTGACTGACCTTTACAAGGTTTTTCAATCCACGAAATATATCTAACATGGTTTGTTAAACAGAGCGGAGCAGCGCGGAGTGTTTTACCAAAGCTCAATTGGTATATGGCTTTAACTGATGCTCTATCTCTCTCTCTCTCTCCCTCACTCTCACTCTGTCTTGGCTATTTGTACGGGTGTGTGTATATGTGTGGGTGTATCGATGGGATCGTATTTCAGGATCAGACTCGTCTCTGACTTGAGTTCTTTTGTTATCGGATGAGGAACTATCGATCGATTAGCTGTCCTATCGATAGGTGCTCGTGGAGCTATCGCTTTCGGGATTAGAGTTCTTTCTCTTGCGCGGCCAGCCCATCATTGGCAGCTGAGCAGTGGGCGGGGCACGCAGATCGACCATTTGTCGATGTGATAAACTGTTCACGCTGGAGCTGGAGTTGCTGGTGGTTCCGATTCTGGTTCTGGTTCTGGTTCCGTTGGGTTGTTTGTTTGGGTATACAGTTATTCGTTACGCTCGTCCCTTGCACAGAATTTGGCATTTTTGCTCGAGTTCAATTGACGATTTAAGTTCTTTGAGGTTTTTCGTTTGATCTTTGATTGCTAGTTTCATCTGGCCATTGTTTTGGGTGCTTTTTTTAGAGTTGTTGGGAGTCACTGAATCACTAGAGATTTTTACTACTGAAAGACAAATTTCTATATCGAAGCCGTTTGGAAAGCGACGAACGCGACGGAAACTCAATTATTATTTTCTTGTTGGATAAAACGTGCGAAATTTGTTTAATATTTTCACAGTATTTGGTTCGGGGGCAGTTTGTTTATTGAAAGAAGCAATTGGAAACATTTCTACTCTCTATGGTCAATGTGGAAATATTTATTTTAACGGCAACCATTGAAATTTCGTAACGAAACAAAACAAATAAAAAACGCGCCGAGCATATAAATAAAATGTGGCATTAAATGGGCTTCCAGTTCACTAGTGTTGGGGATCGCATAAATATCTATACATATATAAATATATCGAATATATATCTTTCTATATATATACAAGAGATATGTATATATATATATAGGTATGTATATTTGGTAAACGTGAGCATAGCTATGCATGTTAATAAATTTATGCTCCACGCAGCTGGGGCACAAACCTATCGACGAAATGAACAGTAAAAATCAAAATTGCAATGTTTATAAACAAATTGCCGAGAGTCGATTCGGGTCGAATGGAAGCGAGTTGGATTGAGTCGCGTCGAGCCATAGCCATATAATCGAATATAGCCAAAAGGAACGTCTAGCGAATTGCTCATACGCACACGTGGCCCAATAAACCAGGCAAAGTCATGGGTGAAGCCTTCACGGTAATTAACGCGCCATCACACCAAGTGATGAAGAGATGATCAATGTCGACTACAGGCTGTAGATATAAAGAGATATATGGGCTATAGACTAGAGACGATCGACTATAGATTATAGACTACACTCTATAGACTCCAATCTAGCACGAGTCGAGGAGGTGCTGCTGCCGAGTAGCGCATAAATACGGCTGCGTTGATCGTAAATTGGTCGAGCTCAAGGCCCACGATTTCGTAAGCTGACAGAAACTCGCAAAACTTTTGTTCATTCAAGTATTTGTGTTCTGTTACGGTCTCGGTTTCTGTTTCATTTTGTTTTGCTTTGTTTTGTTTTGATCTCGGCTACACGGTGTTGTTTATAAAATGGTAGCGGCAGCAGCAGCGGCCACTACTGCACTTGACATTTCAAGAGAAATATTTTGGGACGAGGGCGTTTGGAAATATGCCAAGCATGCTTCATCCTAATACCCCGTAATTCCAAAATTTCCAAATTTCCAAATTTGTTTATTGTTGCTACGCATGCCTAATTAAGTTGAACGGGTCCCCGATCCTAAATGCGCCCAGCCCTAGCCCCGCCCCAGCCTCTCTTGCTCCACTTTCTTCGCCTTTCCCCGTACTCGGCTAGCAGCTGAGGCAGCGATGGAGCAGCGCTAACAATGCGCATCTATATTTAAATACACGCAGCTATAATTATGATCTTCGGCTCTTTTTTATTCAAGATAAAATATGAACAACAACAATAAGTGGAATATCCGAATGGGAATATATGTAGATCGGCAGCGACTAATGACTAATTGGGTTTTCCTCGACGCCTGACAAATCTGCGCAATGAGTAATGAGCAATAATGGCCAAAAGAGAAAAGAGAATAGAGCAAAAACTGGTCTCTCGCCCCCATTCATTCGAATCACACGAACTCGAAGCATTCAGCTCCGATTGCAATTACAACGACAGTTCATAGTAAGTATTTGGATGTTCTGAGAGCGAGCAAAAGTTTCTCCACATCTGATGAATATTAAGTAAATATTTTCCCTTTGAGCTGCAGTTGTCACAGATTTCATAAGAAACGAGCGCAAAATATATTAATTTCGTATGAAATATGAAAGCGAAATGCGCGCGGACAGTTTGAGGTTGATAAGCTTAAGTTCTTAGGAAAGTCCATAAAATCACAGATGTACGCATATTTCAGCGAGGTAATGTTGTGGTCATGTGCTGCCCGGCTTTGTGCGGCTCAAGGTGTTTTGTGACGTCCTTGGCTAGAATGTAATGAAACCCATAATCCAATGGGGCAAGGCAAGCATATGTATAAAGAAACCCAACTAGCTAGCTATATGAAGAGTGAAGATCATTTATAGAGAGACATCTACCTAAAGATATCTACAAATATAGTTTTTTTTATCGTGTATTCCCAATATCTTCATAGCTTGTTATACTCATATACGGCTGCATTTACATAAATATGTGTAGTTCTCGAGCCTTATCGATTCTGGTCCCCTGCCACATTGTTGCCAGCCATAATTAACTCATCTCTGGGCATTGTTTGTATCACTTGTGGCGCTGTAGGGCGCACGTACCCACATCTCTACCGCACCGCATGTTGAGTTGGAGTATTGAAACAGTTTCGGCGCTCTTTACAAACAAGGCTTCAGAGCCTAATTTATCATTCGAAACTAAGTGTGAATGATATAAAGCAACAACAACAATAATAACAACAACAACAACTACAACAATAACATCAGCAGCGAGAGCATTAATGCTGCTGGCGTCAACTCATGTTGCCGCCAGAGTTCGAGAAACGAAATGAAACAACACACACAGAGATTCGCTCAGCAAAAGGCTGAAGAACGTCGAGCGCAACACTGGAGAGTGGCAGTTGCTCTCTTGGCCCACAGCAGCAACAATTGGCAATAGAAATAACGGCAAGCATGTAGGTGGTTGCAGTCGCAATACTCTGTGCGGCGTGCTAGAACTGTCAGCCGAGCGAGACTTGAGTTTGGTGAGCGGAGCGAGCTGAGAAGGCAAAGGAGTCGACTCCACAGAGACCGAGACACGAGACAGACACTTTAAATAGAACCGACAGAGACAGCACATGAACTACATCTATGTCTAGTAGATCAGCTCTAAAGTTTAGTTCAAATACCAGCTAAAGCCAAGTCCCTATACAAACTAATATGTATATGTATATATCTATTTTTCTATTATTTCCAATTGGCAACTCGCAGAATAAGAAAATAGTTTAGTTGTCATGATCAACAAACGAAAGATTGCACATTGCCAATATACTCTGCTATTTGCTTTTATTTATATTTATATTTATATTTCGTATTTCTTTTTTTTTTTTGTTTTTTTGGTATTTTGAGCATAAGGCGAAAGCATGTGAACGCTTCGGACTTGTGGGTTGCAAATGTGAATGTGAACGCGAAACTGTTGGCAGCGCACAGCGGACAGCCTCGGCGCGATAAACACATGGCCGGGTCCATTTTGGCCAGTTCGTTTATTTACTTTGTAGAGTTAATTATGATGGAGCAGTGGGCAGCGCGGTCGCAATTTCCCAATCACTTGGCCAGCAGACAAAACAAGCGAAACGACGACGGCCCAACTTTGCGAGACTTTGTGAAAATATCAAAGCAGATCGACACGCGTATCAATTGACAAAGTATTGAACAATGTACATATATAAATAAATACATATATTTATGTATATATATACTTGTGTTATATTTAGATTGAAATTGATATTGTTTAACTCTTGTAAATCTATATTCATACGATCATCGCATTCGTCGCTCGCGTCGCGGGCGCCGGCACAAGGCCTGCGAACGGCTGCATCACGCGTGGAAGGACTCGCCTCACATGTTTTCGATCGCACACTGTCGTTGCACAACACTGGTAGCTAACGAACACTCGAAAAAAAATATATAGAAGAAGAAGAACAGGAAGAATGGAGGAACACGAACACGAACACGAAATTTATAGAACGTAAAGTGTGTTCAACGTTCGATAGTCGAGAAGCGATGCTCGATACACGACACACGATGCCCGATACTCGATACTCGCTGCACGCTGCTCGACTCGCGTTGTTGTTGAACGTTTGGCAGTTGGTTCGAGATCACAGCAGAGGAGGAAAACTAAAATCGAGCGCGCGTTCGCCTCGCCAACCTAAAAGACACTGCGGAAATGGCCGCAGTGCTGGCCTGCCCGGCCGGGCCATGCCATGCCATGCCGCTCCGTGCCGTGCCGTGACGGACCCGGCCAGGTCCAAACTCTCTCCGACAGATCTCTGTTCACAATTTCCTCTGCCTGCCTGCTGCTGCTGCTGCTGCTGATGCTGGCAGCGTTTGCTAGCGTGCCAGCTCTGCCTCTATCAATGCTCTCTCTCTCTCTCTCGCTCGTCGCTCGCGCTCCCTCTCTCCCTCTCTCTATTTCTATCAGCTTAATACACTGTCTCTTGTCGCTGCTGCCTCTCCTTCTCTCCCTCTCTCTCTCCCTCTATCTATCTCTATCCCGTTCGCTCCATGTGCGGCCATCTCGTTCGCGAGCCACGCACACTTCCGGCTTGTTGATGTCTCTGTCTGAATATGTTTTTGTGTGTTGCATTTGGTGGTCGGCTGTTTGTTGTGTCTCTCTTCACTGAGTGTGTGTGAGTCTCTCTGTGTATGTGTGTGTGTGTGTGCGCGCTTGTCTGTTGTGTATGAGTGAGTGAATGTTGGCGGCTGTAAACAACAATGAACTGACGACGACGTTCGATACGCTCCGCGCTCATCATTGTTGCAGCAATTTTTCTGACCAAGCAGCCGAGAAACACCACAAACACACACACACACACACACATACAACACTCACACACACTGTCATACCCATACACACTGTGGACAGTTTTCATAATTTGTTCAGCCCCAGTTCCGATTCCAGTTCCAGCTCGAGTTCCACTGCAATTGGCAAGCGAATACCAATAGACACTGGTTCCATGCCAATTGGCAGCGATTTGAGTGTTAAATTTTAATGAGAAATAATTACTATTTTAAGCACGGGATGCACTTATCATAGGCGAACAACTCAAGCGCGCCCAAACCGCTGTCTGCATTTAGAGTTTCAAGCTCAAACTTCAAATAGATATAGCAAAATATTCTATGATATTCAATAAATGAATGAAGAGCAGAATATTAGCTAAATTTATATTTGGGGTATTTCATTTAAATTTTAAAATAAATATTTAATGGGGTATCCCCACTGCAAAGGATATATTTCGATAAGTGAAATTCCTAATAATTCTATTCTATTCTTCTATTCTTATTTTGGGGCACAACAAGTTATCTTAGGTAACACGACTTTGAAAATGTATAATTTATATAAATATATTATGGCCAATAAGGAATTCCCATATATTGGATAGACGAAAGGAGGGAACTCTTCAGGTACAATGAAGGAAAATATATTAATAAACTTATACACTCTGTATATAAGAAATATTTATAATTAATATATAATATATAGGGTATCTCAGATGTGGGAATTTGATAAATATTATTTCTGATAAATTATGATAGTAAGGTATCTCTGAAAAGAGACCTCTTCAGGTACAACATGTAGCTAATTATTACAAATAAATATTAATTAAAAATTTGTAAAAATATACCGCATATAAGACTGTATAAATTTCGCCGCTCGACTTACGGCATTCGACCCACTGTGCAGCAAGCAAACTATTTACATGATGCTCATATTTATTTCGCGCACTTACGAGTCGTCCTCAACTATCAACAGCATCCATCCTCCCGTCCGCGCGGCCATCAGCGAAGGACAAAAGTAAAATGGATGCAAATAGAAAAGGAGTCGCCGAGCAGCAAGTCGAGTCTTGATGGGGTTGAGGCTGGGCTGGCTGGGCTGGAGTACGTGACGCAACGTGTGCTCCCTTTGCATTGTTGTCCAGCTGTTTGTCTGGCTGTCGGCGTGTTGCTTGTGCGATTTCCGCTCATTATTGTTGCAATCAGCCAGACAAAGGCGAACGCCAGGACACAGGACACAGGACACTCTGGACATGGGCATAGAATTTATGCGTTACCCACACCCCTTTCCCCTTTCCTCTTCTTCTTCTTCTTCGCTTTTTGATTTTTGCGCACAGACACCATGCGAGGCATATCAATAAGGCCTGCGCCGGCTGAAGTCTGATAGCTGGAGTTATGAAAATATCAAATTGTCTGACGTCCATCGTCGATTTGATGATGCTGCCATTTGTCGCAATGCCGGACAGCTGCCGCCCATAATCTGTGCATACGGACTCCACGGCGCGCAGTCTCCATTAAAATTCAATTGGTTTTGGGTCTACGTGAGCTGGCTGCTCGAGACACAGGCAAGGATTTGCTTTTGCTTTATGTCACATGAATTTCGTCTATTTTGTTTTTTGCTTGCTTTTGTTTTTCGCATAATTCGGCCATTAAGACAAAATTTGTTCATTGCCAGTCAGAGTCTGCGGCGGCCGTCCGAGGACGAGTCCTGGTCTTCGTCTCAGCCCCTGAGTGCAGGCGAAGGCGGCGCAAAGTCTCTGCCAGATAAGCTTCGGCTCATTAATGCAACCCGGCAAAGCATTAGCCAAATTCGAGTGTGAAAAATGCATAATAGCTCCCTATCTGGGCTGGGCGCCAACTTTTGCATTATTTCAAATGCATGAGGGCGTCCAGCCAGTCGACCAGCTCCAATTAAAAAAGAAATGAGACACCCAACGCGAATTTCCTGTGCAAGTCCACCAAGTTTAAGGCACACTCAAAGCTGATGCTGAGACTTGAAGATCTCAAGAAGATTTGTATTTAACTTTTTTATCAGATTGAGTTAAAGTGATCCTGGATAGACAGCTAGCGATGCCTAGAGTCGTTTCTAGTTTGAAGCATATAACATACGTATATATAATATATGTTCAATTTGCAATTATTTCATCAGTTTGGACTGATGTTGAAATCATCTAGCTATGCATATGTGGCTCTATATGTAGGTGTATTTATACTTGGTAAGCTGAACTCTCAAACCCTTTTAGCCTTTTGTTTTACTATTGAATGATATCCATGTACATGAAATGTATATTTACATATTTATATCAATACATATATGAATATATATAGTAATACATATATAGTAAAAGCCGGTTATATCTGGAAGATGGTATATATAAGAAAAAGTTTGCTCATATAAGCTTGCCTGGATGCTTTAAGGGGTTCGTTATAAGCGAATTCTACAGTAGACATTCACATTCAATGTTAATGAATTAACATTAGCATCAACATTGAAATTAACATTAACATAAAAGTAGTAAAAACAGTAGTAAAAACATATCAAATGCTGATCATGTAGATTGGCCAATAAACAGAGCCAAGCAGCCTCTGCTGTCAGTTAGGACAAAGAAGTGCATGTTCATGCTCTGCTCTCTGAGGATTCAGGATTCTATATACCTCTATAAGTAACATTAAGTAACATTGCAATCAGCAGAAACTCAGCACAGAACTCTCATTTCTGATCAACTCATGGGAAACACCTCCAAAATCTTTGCCAAGTTTAGTTAATTGAATAATTGAAAATTGTCTCTAGAGAATTTCACCTTGACGGATGACTCAATATATTTCAATTTCAATTTCAATTATGATGTCAACTTGGAGCAAATTCCCAACTAAAGCCAGTTGCAGCTGTTCTCGGCAGCCTCTCTCTCTCTCTCTCTCTCTCTTTAGATGCCAATCAGAGACGAGAAGAAATATGATTTGCTAAATAGGATATTATAATTTAACGACATGCCGCTGGGTATTCCCCAGAGAGCTTTCGGCTCTTCGATAAAACGGCAAGAATGTTTGGCCACACACAAACGGCTCGTAAATTAAATGGCTCGTTTTTATTTAGGTTTTTGTTTTTCTTTTGGCTGCGGCTTTTCCATCTCAGTTTTATTGGTGGTGCCAGCGTGCGCCGCCGCCGTCTCCAAGTGAAGCGTTCAGCCTGCTCGAATAAATTAATACAAATATCGTGCAGATCGTGCATCAAATTTCCATCAAATTAACGCTGCTGCTGGCCAATGCAGCCGGCGTAATTAACTGAGCCGTCGATGTCGGCTGCCCGGGCGGATGTCTTGCCCGTCCGCCGCTCTCGAGCGGAGAGGGGCGTGTGCCTTATTGGTAAAGTTGAAACGGGGTCAAGCGGTTGCATTCCCCATTCGCCTTTCTTTCTTCCGTTTCTTCCCGCTCCCTCTCTCCCCCGCTCTCACTCTCTCTTTCTTTTTGACCAAAAATAGCACAGACACACAATAATATATTAATACACATGAAGCAGGCGACAGGCGTGAGGCGTTGCGCGTGAGGCGTGAGGCGTGAGCAGACGTGGGTGGGAGGCGAGCGCAACGAAAGAGTGCACAGCCCAAACAGTTGGAGAAGAAGAACAACGGAGAAAAACGGAGAGAGAATTGATAAGTCTGTGGCGGCTGCTCCAAAAATAGTTGCGCAGTCATCGCTTCATTTCATCCGGCTGCCGCGTGGCCCTGCTGCGGCTGGAGTTCGTGTTTGTGGCCATGCTAGCCGATAGTCTGTGGTCCACTATAGCCTCTGGGTCTGTGGGGAATGCCTAAATGCAACTGCGACTGCGACTGCAACTGCCACTGCATATAGCTCATGTGAGAGTCTGTGCCGCATCAATTCATTATCGTCATCGATATTCGCTGGGGAATCGTTGCTCGAAACAAAAGGCGGCTCAACGCTTCAATGGCTCTCCAAGCGATATCCATTGACCGGGCCAGACGTGCCCACGCCTGCATAGAGCTATCACACCTCCGCTCCCACAGCTCCAGACAGTTGCATGCAGCCCGAGCAAGCATTGGACAGACGCGCTGCATGCGCTGGGGCAGGTCAGGGCAGATCCTTCTTTAATAGCAAATGCATTTGATAAGACGCAGCTTTCGATCCACTGTGAGGGGACTTGACTTGACCACGACTATAATTCTTCTTAAGAATTGAGTTAGAGAAACAATGACATTGCCTAGATTCTAGATTTTGATTTTTGCAAACAGATTTGAAAGTGAAATGCAAAGACAAGGTGACTTTTCAAAGAAGCCCCAACCCCACTCAGGGTGACCCCAATTCTTATTCTATCAATCACTTTAAAACTGACTAGGTATGCTTTGAGATTAAACGAACCCCAGAAGCTCTTCATTTCTGGCAGATCGAACAATTTCATATTCAAATCCGCACTACTTCTAGTTATAGCTCTACTTCTAGTTCTTATCCAAATATATAAGCCTTACACAAACTGATTTCAGACAAGAAAATTACTGTTGGAGTGCTTTGTTAGTCGTCAATGTATTTTTAGTTTGTTTTGAAAGTTTTGGATTCCAAACTTTAATTGAGTTAAAAATAAATGCTCTAGAAATACTTAGTATTTACTTGTAAGTCCATAACAATTAATATCATAAACAAGTCAGCGTGTTCTATGTGAACTCGCTCGACTCAGGGATACCCTGGGTGTCTTACAGGAATGTAATTTAATTTAGCTTCAGTAACTCCCTCGATATATATTCGAATAACTGAAATATGTGCTGTAAAAGTTATATGTGGAACTAATATAAAAGCAGACGACGAATCTCCATGCCTATAAGGCTGGTTACGCTAGCCGGGCCACCTCAGCCAGGATATATCAAATCAAGTTGTTCTCAGTTAGGCATTCCATAAACTTACTTTAGTGTAATATATAAAGGGATTTGACTTATTTATAATACTTTAAAAATATATTGGCAGATTCATAAATAAGTAAGATTTGGTGCTACGATATTTTATATATTATATTACAAAAAATAAAAAAAAATGTTACAAAATTATTTCTAATATATAAATTTTTTTAAATATTCAAAGACATCAAAATAAATAATACATTTTCAGCTATTTGCATTCACCATTTATTTTGAAATGCACTTGCCAGCAGGCAGACATCTCTGTTGGCTATTAGGCTACAAAAGTTGAAAGCTTTAAGCTCAAAAGCTGTACAAAGTTGCACCAACACTTTTTGTAAGGCTGCTGAGCTTTTAGCGTGTTTATACGCTAAAGCTTTGCAAGCTTTATTCTAGGAAGCTGGTACTTGGAAAAGCTTTTTGCTTTGTGTATATAACCATATAGATTCGAATACTAGCTGAAAAGCTTTATAAAGCTCTCCCATACAGAACTTTTGTTAACAAGAGATTAACGGTTTTGTTTCTTATGTATATTTGAATGTGAAACTTACCTGAAAAAATAGTGTAAACGCTACCCATTGATAATATTTTGTGTGCTTTATTGTTAGAGGGCCACGCCCCTGTGAATTGTGAATTCCAGGAAAAGGCACCTCGGAACCTTGCTTTTTCATGAACGCATCCACAACTGTATACGTTGAGTGTATCCAACAATATGTGTTGAGAACATCTTCCGGAATGTCTCTGCAAATATATATCGACAGGTGTACAGACAAAGGGGAACAGAGAGAGGAGAGAGAGAGAGAGAGAGATGCTCGATATCTTACCTTGTGTGTACACAGTCTATGGGGTTTCCTACGTACTGCCGCGTTGTCACAGCAATCGAGAATGTGATCAGTAAAATAACCGTTGCGTTTGTGTGCAGGCGAAAAACAGGTGAATCGATTTTGACATGAGACACCTATATATGTGTATATATATATGTGTGTGGGTGTGTGTATTGATCGACAGGTTATCGACAATCGATCGATTTCGCGTTGCGTGTTGAAGTATGCGTAGTAAGAGAAAGAACATTATTATTAAGCGAATTGGCAGCGGGGGGCGTTTGGGGCGGGAATATAAATTGATATGTTTTTGGTTGTTTAATGCAGAACGGTTATACAAATTTGCTAAGTATATCTGTATCATAGTTAGTACGTTTTTCGTTTCTCTTCTTCTTTTGCATTTTCTTTAGAAGTGTGCTTTATAAGTATTGTATAAGTAGTTTATGTACATTAACTTATATGGCAGGGTTAAAGCATTTCTTTCTTCATCTTCATCTTTTCTTCTTATAATTCTTCTCTCATGCTTTTCTCTTACGTTATTTTATTTTTCAACAAAAACTTAATTTTCTTTGACTTTTTGCCTTACAATTAGTGTAACTGTCTTACAAATTAATAAAGCGAGAAAGAGTTAGACAAAGAGATAGATAGAGATAGAGAGAGAGAGAGGAAATTATCTGCCATATGTACAGGATTTCATATATTTTGCTTTGCTGATTTCAGCTGCCGCACATCGGGCCCGATTCAGGGGCGAATACCGTTATCACGACCACCCTGAACAGCTCTGCAGTCCAATATCCGATCGAATCTTGCATATTAAGATTGTTTCCTGGGCTGCTGTTCAGCTTGCTCGCAATTGGCTGATTAATCTATATGAAATAAATACAATTTGTAATTTCGACTTATCGAATTGGATTCGGATTGGAAATTTGTAATATCATATAAGTATAGTAAGGTGTCACAGCAATATGGTAATTTGAATAGACCTGACTTTTCGTTAGTTATATATATTATAGGAGGAAAATAAAAAACGAAATACGTTGATATACAAATCAAAAGGAACGATTAATCAATTTTGGTGTGGAGTGTAAAACGAATTGCGAAGTATGCTTGACTAGCAATTGAATATAGAAAATTGCTGGGAATGCAAATTTATGTTGAGGTTTTCACGTTCATGATTAGGCGCCCAGTCGACTGAAGTGTGAATGAAAACGATAGATAGATAGTTGGATGAATGAAGAGATAAAGAGAGAGAATGAGATAGAGAGAGAGAGGTGATTCGAGCCGATAAACGAGTGTCGCACTTCAGTTCTGGGCCGCCTCTTGATGTGTTGAAGGCCAATCGGGATTTTCGGGTGCTTCGTTTGAGTTTCTCCAATTTTTAATTGGACTTTTGGAATTTTGTTTTGTATCTGAATTTAGCTGTTCGTAACGATGACCACTCAATCGATATTTTATTTTCATATATGACATTTGACTTTTGGCTCTCGGCTGACTATGAGAAGTTTATAAAAATCAACAAATTATACGCAAACATCTGAATGGAGGAAATAACATAAAAGAAGTCTCGTGAAACGGTCTCCTAATACCCATGAAATTTCGATAATGGCTTCTCAATTTCTGCAAATTGAATGCACAGATTTGTAGTTGGTGGATTTTTTTTTAATGTATTTTTTTTTTTAATATATATATTTATTTTTTTGGTGGTTGGGTGGTTTGGTGGTTTTGTTAGTTGCTTTTGTTAGTGAAAAAGTTGAAATGTGATCGTCTGAGTATTTAGAACAGAACAAATCTGGCGTTTGGCTATCTCATAGCTGTGGTGAGTTGTGAGCTGAGCTGTGGTGAATTTATGGTATTCAACTTGCTTGAAAACGTGATCAAAATTCTATAACCCGGTGAGTTGGTGAACGGTGAGCGAATACTTGCGATTATGAGTGTAATCGTTATTGTGGTAAGTTTGTCTTGTGATCGTGGTGAGTTTGTGGTAGTGGTGACAGTGGTAGTGGTGGTGGTGGTAGTTTGTGAAACAGTGAGCAATAAAAATTGTGTGCTACAGCTGAAAGCTGTGCATGTAATTGTAAGAAAATTGCGAGACGAAGAGTGTACAGAGAGAGAGAGAGAGTATGTGTGAGAAAGTGAGATAGAGAGAGAGAGTGAACGTGATAGTGTGTGGTTGTACACGAAAAATGAACATTTCGAAAAGAAAGTTAAAGAAAAGATATACATATTATAGTTATTATAAAATTGTAGAAGATGGTGTGAACAACTAGATGTATTTGAATTGAATTGAATTGAATGGAGAAAAATGTACGAACAAATTTGAATTAAGGTGTAAATTGGGTACGTTAATTCTAGATATATTCAACACAGTACAAGTAAGAGTAAGACAAACAGACATATACGTATATTTGTAAATATATATAGAGGTATATACGGTTATATGTTATCGAACGAGGCGCACGCGCTGCGCATTCGTTCTCAAGGACTTAGCATTAATAATAGTCGTCAGTCGGCCAATAGATATATGTAGATATATAGCTATGATAGCTCTCGCACATCCTGCTATTGGCCAACTGGCAGCTTCAACAGAGGTATACGTCAAATGATTCAAAATAATACTAGGCATTTTCAGTGTAAACCGTTAACAACTGGGATGGCTTTAATAGAGCTGCTTTGTTTGTTAGTTCGATTGACTGTGAACCTATAACCAGTATAAATATTTACAAATTTCAGATTCTCTTTCAGTTCTGCTTCTTATTTTCTTCAGCTTTTTCTTGTTTTTATTTTGTTTGTAAATATCGTGGTTATATCGATTTGTATTTTATGTGTGTCATAATCGGAATTGTTAAGAGCTTAATTTGGTTTTGGATAGCTTAAGTGTTACTAAATGTTCTTCGGGCTTTCAACATTTTATATGGGATTCATAATTTTAGTTTAGTTTTCGATTTTTAAATATATATATATATAGGTAATACACATACACAATTTAAATACAGAGCGATAGAGAGAGAGAGAGATATATATATATATGTATATATAGAGAGAGTGTGGCATAAGATTATCGTTTATAATTGCTTTATATTAGCTTGGTCAGTTAGCGGCATTTTTGTTGTTGTTGTTTTGTTTTGGTTGTTGGTAATTGGATTAATTTTGGCTTTGACTTGGCTTTGAGTTGGCGTGGGTGAGAGAGTCTGTGGTTGCGTGATTGATAGATAAATTTACTGTGACAGTTGGTGATTGAGTGTGTGAATGAAGGTTGCTCTTGCTTAATAGTTGAGTTGAGTTAAGTTGAGTTGAGTTAGTTAATCAATATCTCATTTTGTTTGTTTGGGATATATGTAAATATATATATAGATTTCATTGTGATTTTGTTTAATTGAATTTTACTTGCAGTAATTTTCAGAGTTTTTCTTTTCTTTTGGTTTTAGTCTGATGAGCATATATATATATTGACTAAGTAGTGTTGGAGAGTTGGTGAGTTACAAAGGAGAAGGAAAATAATGAACATAATTGAGTTGCTGCTGTTGTTGCTTGTTGTAGTTGTAGTAGTAGTTGTTGTTGTTGTAGTTGTAGTTGTAGTTGTGATCTAAACGAGTACGTGGTGAGCGTCGCATCCGCTTGCTGAATACGCGCCAGTGTTGGACAATACTGAATGCCTGGCCATTCCGCAGTGAGAAGTGAGAAAGTGGCGAGTGAGAGTGGTGAGTGAGTCGTGGTGACGTGGTGAGCGTAGTGAGCGTGGTGAACTTGGTGAACGTGGTGAGCTTGGTGAGTGGGCAAGTGGGCGGGTGGGCAAGTGGGCGAGTGGGCGAGTATTTAGTATATAGTTGGTGATCAAGATCAGCTAACGAGTGAGCGCACGCAGCGATTTGTGGTGTGTGAGCGAGTGGTGGAAACTGAGTGAGATTGAAAGCACTTAATAAGTAGCGTGTATCAGTGTGTGTGTGTGTGTGTGAGAGAGAAAAAGAGTGTGTGTGTGTGGAATACTTGTAATACTTGATTTGCTGTTGTTTTTGTTTGACTACAGAGAGAGTGTGTGAGAGAGAGAGAGAGAGAGAGAGTAACTCGCTAGCTGGCCACTGTTGGTGTTGGTTGGTGTCCAGAGGTGAGATTGCAGAGTTAACATTTTGTTTTGGTTTTGTTTATTTGTGTTTTGCTTTGCTTGTTTGTTGCTGGTTTTCTTTTACTTTTGTTTGGTTTTGCAGTTAATTAGGTGATTTGGTTTTCATTGTTTTTGTTGCTTTGTTTGTGTAAAGTGATTTTGGTTTTTGGTGAGAGCCAGTTTATATTTTCATCACAAATTGTTCAACAATTTCTGTTTTTTTTTTTTTTGTTTTTTTTTTTTATTATTTTTGCGGGTGAGGTTTATGTTCAAATTTGATTTTATTTTTTAAAATGTTTTCAGTTGTCTTTTTAAAAAATTAATTTCTTTGTTTAAGTTTGAAATTTATGTGAAACGTTTTTATTGTTCTGGTTGCAGTTTTTCTATGTCATTGTAAGCACATTCGAGGGCGAGGGCGAACAAGAGCGATGAGTTTGAAAGTGTTTCATTTTCTTTCTATGTTGCTGTTTCTTTTTTACCAACGAAAAATAGGCGTTAATCACATATGTAACACAAATAATAATAAATAGTCGAAAGCAATAAAAGTAAACTCAGAGTAAAACCAAAAATTCGCTACTTAACACAACGAAATAAAGCGGGCAAAGCAACGCAAGGCCAACCCGCACATACATATAAATATATAGCGAAGTGGATTCTGTGTATTCACAGTCCCCAGGTCCGAATTGCCCTATCCTAATACCCATTGTGTGCGTGTGCGTGTGCGTGTGCGTGTGTGTAATAAGCATCATGTGAGCATGAACTGAAGTGAAGTGACTTACGCTTACGGGCTGATTAACAAAATGGCATTTCCCCAACTGACTGCAATGACTATGCGACTGACTGACTTCTGCCCAGTAACCATAACAATGTATTTGATGGCGAGTCGGAATTTGCTGCTGCCGCTGCTGCTGCTGCTGGGACTACAAGGCAATAACAGCGACAGACAGAGGGAGGGGGCGCTGGCCTGAAGCTCGTTTTTGCTATTAGAACAACATTGGCAATACATTTTGGCAATAAAAATAAGTTTCGCTACAAAATACAGCTCACTGGCTTAGCCAGGGCTTAGCGCCCTGCGCTCGAGTGCTCTACGAGTGCCTGAGGCAGCTCACACAGGATGGCTTTGGCGTTATTATTCTGTTCGCTGGGCGCACACTGTCTGCCACTTATGCCTCATTAGGATGCGTCTAAGAACTCTTACAGTAATTCAATAATAAATTCAAGTCAAGCGCGAGGCGTCAAGCGCCAAAGTGCCACAGAGAGTGTGTAACAAGTAACGAGTACCGAGTGCTTGCGGCCATAAACAAGCAGCGGCTAGAACAACGGTTTATAGGTTTATAGCTATGCCTGTAGGCCAACTAATGTGAGGCAAGAGGCGAGTAGCGAGAGGCGAGTAGCGAGAGGCGAGTAGCGAGAGGCGAGTAGCAAGTTACGAGTAACGAGTAGTCGTCGCTCGTCTCACAGCTGATTCACTATAAATCCCTAGAGAAAGTGCTCCCCAAAATTGCCTGAGTAACGAGTGGGCGAGTACATGTCTTCATATGTCTGTGAGTGTATCTGCTTGTGTGTTTGTGTATGTCTGTGTATATTTCATAGATAAATAGAGACTGAAAATTGCGAGCAACAAACTGGAATGAGCAGTAGTAAGAGTAGGTCGCAAGCACTTGCTTCATTTGCTTAAACATAACGAGAATTTATCGAGCTCTTAGTCGAGTATTTAGGCAAAACAATTTACAGTTAATCATAGGTAGATATATGCATAAATATATATATAGGTATATATATACATATATATATTCATAAATAAAATTAAGTTTAGTTAATCCCTGAGCCGTTGAGTCGCCGTGACAGCTAAAGGTAATACGAAATTGACTTGAATAAATGATAAAAATATACATATAGATATATATATGTTTGTAAATGGTGTATCAAATATAATAAATATATTTCAAACTGTAATCCCTCAGGTAAGAGAGTCGCATTTGGCTCCCCAAAGTGTGCAACGTACGCAGATATTTGCCCACATATGATACGATATATGATATGCGATATACGATACACGATATAAGCAAGACATGCGTTTAAGTCAAATATTCAAGTGCACTTAAATTGAGAAAAAGAAAGCAAAGAATGAAGCATAAAGTATTTATAAAGTTTTTATTCATATATATATATATTTATATACTACTTTTATGGTGATGAGACTTACGTGAGATATTTATATGTATATATGTTATATCATTGATATATATTGGTAAATTATTCGTGCAAGTGGAAACGTTTGAGTTGAGTGTTTTGGTATTTACATTTCACAATTGATGAGCTTATTTATGGGTGCATTAGTGTAGGTGTGGGTGTGTGAGTGGGTGTGGGTGTGTGTCGGGACAATGCTACGAATACGAAAGCAGTTCATGCTGCTCGGAGTCCTTGCAGAAAATGCAAACTAAAGCAAGGACCATTTGCGTTAGAGCTGCAGGACATTGGAAATCGAAGTAAAAAAAAAATAAATAAATAAAATGGAGCTGAGCTCTCCATTGTGATTAGTTAAAGGTTAACTATGTATATATACATATACATAGATACATACAAGGATCAAAAAAATACGAGACACAAGTTACAAAGTACAGGTGTATGTGTGCGTGTGTGTGGTAAAAGGTTGCCCGTTGCAAGCTGTTTACTTGTGTGAGGGGGTTATCGGTGTGTGTGGATACATATAATACAGTTATTGTTAGTATTGAGTATATATAATAGGAGCTGTTAAGCATATATCAGTATATATGTATTAGTAGTATATAGTATATATAGGATAGTTTAGTATATATGTTATTGGTACTGGTTTAAGTGTTAGTTCATGTATTTTGCAATAATATATGCTTGTTTTGGTATCTTTATTTTTTGCTTGGTATATTTGAATATATTTCTTGTTTTGTTTTTGGCATACATTTGAATTTCGTTCAAACACTGTGATATTTCATTTGTTTTTGTCTTTCTTTTGGACTTATCGAAATTTCAAAATAATAAACAATACACAGATCTCAAAACATCTAAAAAAAAAAATGACTGTCAACTGCTCAAGTGGTATTGAGTGGAGTTGATCTGCACAAAAAATCTGGCTGACTCTACGATATTACGATATTACGATATGAGGATTGGGGGTATGAATTGCTCGATTGCCAACATATATGCTGCCTGTCCGTTTGCTTTGATTCAGTTGATATGCATATACAGATAGATATATACATATTTTTATACATTTTATATATTTAGTTAACCAAATTTAATACAACAATTTTATACGCACGCACACACACACACACACACAAAAAAACATTGAAATTAGCATTGTGAGTAGTAGTAGAAGAAGAAGGTGGAGAGGATTTCAGTTGTTTGTTGGGGTTTTGAGGCAAGGATTCTTATGGATGGTTGCCTGGTTGGGCTTGGTGTTTGCTTCGGCTTTGGGTTTGGTTTCGGTTTTCGGTTTTCGGTTTCGGTTGGCTCGTCTGGTTCATCATCAAAAAACAAAGCGTTTCCATTGCAAAAATACCAGCCGCATGCCGAGGCGAGCGGCGGCATGCAAAAATAAGACTGTTGCATACTTTTGGGCGTGTCGCCGCTTGAACTGCACAGATGCTTCATTCGAGTAGTATATAGCTTAAGTATTTTGTGTTTGATTATAGATTTTGTTCGGTTTTTATAAATATATATGTATATATTGTTTGTTTTTGGGCTCAGCTTCAGTTTGGCATTTCTTTTGATAAAAATTCTTCACATATTGTTTGCTTTCGCTTTTGATTGACTTAAATTGAGTTTTTCTTGATTTTTGTTTTGTTTTTGGTTTTGCTTTCGATCAAAATTGCACATTTTCAACAACATCAACAACGACAACTACTTTTTGGTATTATGAATAATAATAATAGTTTATTATAAGTGTTTTTCGCTTATATACTCACATATATATATATATATATAGAGAGAGAGAGAGTGAACACACAAACATATATATATGTAGGCATATACGCAAAGAACATATTGGATTAGATATATAACATACGTATGCATATATGTGTATATATGTATAGATATGTATGTATGCATATGTTGGAGTAACAAGTACAAGTACAAGATACGATATATAAATACGATATATGCATATGATAGTGATGGCATGATCGCAGCAATCGCTCGCGCGCGCACACCTATCGATAGGTGGTCGATAGGTTATCGCATCGCCCTCGGCCATAGAACACGCGTTTCTAGGGCCAATGGTTGCGCATCGGAGCATTGGAAATCATAATGAAACAAAGACATCGAGAACTAAAATAATAGGAACAGCATCAAATCACAATTCGCAAATCACAAATCGAACCAATTCGAACTCAAAATCAATTCCGTTATAGATAAGAACAAGGCACAATATTTGGATACAGTTTACGATACGAATAGCTAATAAGATACGGTTAATTGGTGTTTAGTATATCGGTATATATATGTATGTACGGGTATATACGAGTTAATGTTCATTGTTTAAGGTTTCATGTTAATGATTATGTTAATGTTAATGATTATGTTAATGTTATAATGCTCATGTTAGTTAGCAACGCATACGAATACACATACACATACATTAGCTCATACACATACACATACACATACACATTCATATATACATGTACATATTACATATTATAAACATACATACATCACTTACACAGACACATACACATATTTACATATGTATGTGTGTGTGTGCGTGTAGCTAAAAATATCATTAGATTATACATACCACGATCTGGAAGGAATTCTTATATGTAATATGGCAATCGAATAAAGTACACCTATGTTAAGTATGCATGTATGTATGTATGTATGTACATATATATATATATATATTTTCGCATTAGCTTGCTTAGATGTTAGGTTAGTTTCAGATACTTGAGATAAAGATAGAGATACGTACGTGTAGAGTTACATATACCATACATACATGTGCCGTGTGTTTTGACTGGTTATTGTATGCGGTTACGGTTACGGTTACGGTTACGAATACGGATTACGGATTACGGATTACGGATTACGATATCGAATATGAGTACGAATACGAATACGGATATGGTTAATTTATTATCTGCCATGTGGTATATTTTTGGGCTACTTTAAGCGCCGATAAAAATAAAGGAAAAATTAAAACAGTATCGAATATATGTATATATATATATGGATATATATAGCTTGTATATAAGAATAGGTACGACAGGCTTCAATTCTTTCACTCGAATATGAATGCTGTTTAGACTCGTGCAATTTGCTCTTAACTACGTCAGGTCAACGAAATCAATTGAAAAGAAAAACATAAAAAGGCGAAACTCAAGAATCGGTTCAAATTACAGAGAGCCCTACGATCTCTGGACTTATTCAATTAATGCTTCATTTCGACGTTATCTCAACGAACTGCTGGTTGTGTGCTAGTGGGGTTATGTGGAGCTTTGGCTAGGGAAGGGTGGATCAGTGTGAAGCCTTTTGTTTTCATTTGAAACCCAAACGAATCGAAATCATAAAACAGAATTGGAAATTTTAAAATACAAAATAAATAAAAACATTTGCAAGTAATTAAATAGGTAGAGAGCGAGAGCGAGAGCGATAGGTAGATAGATAGATAGAGATAGAGAGATTGGCAGACAGAGAGAGAGAGATATATATATATAGATAGATAGAGAGAGACAGAGAGAGGGCAATGTTCCCGCTTAGAGTTTGCTAAATTTCAAGTTGCTTTTATGTGTTTTGTCAGAGTTCGATTTGGTTTTCTTTTTTTTTTTGTATTTTTTTGGTATTTTGTTTTGCAAATTATTTAAACAGAACAACATATACGCGGCAATAGAGCTATTTAGGGGCTAAAATGCTGTTGATGAATCGATGCTTGGACTTGCAGGAACTACTTATCGCAGCATTTTGTTTAGTTTCTCTTTTTTTTGTTCAATATTGTTATAAGGTAAATTGTAAACTGTACTTTTTCACTTAGTTGATACGCATAAATAGTCATCGTTATTGATATATGTGGAAAATTATAGTAGATATATTTTGATATTTATATGTGTAACAGAAATTAAATGAAAAGAAATTCCGCTGAGACGGCTTGGGGCCATCGGTCGTATAATATATATGTATATATTCTCAATTTATCATCGGATTGTTCAGTTATTATGATCATTCATGACAAAGCATTCGCAACACTTTACTATACTTTTACATGGCTTTGTGACTGTGTGTGTGTGTGTGTGTGTGTGGGTATGGGTGTGTATATGGAGTTACATATACATCAATATAGGTACTTAGAGAGAGAGAGAGAGAGGCAGACAGAGAGAGATAGATATATATATGGAGAGAGAAACATTTGGTATGGCTTGCTCTCATTACTTATAATTAGTTTGTATTAAATTTGATTAGTTTCATATATTTTTCATAATTATTTATATAATTTCATTATGTTATTTATTATTATTATGTTCTGTTGTGTTTTTTTTTTTTCAATTTGTTTTGGTTTATTTATTTATGTTTTTTGTAGACAGCAGCATATATATGTTTTTTTTTTATTATTAAGGCAGGCGAGCAATTAGTTACCGTTGAATTCTCACGTAAAACGTTGCTTTTGATAAAATATCGATTATCGATTACGCTTCAATTGCAATCAATTTGCATCCCCTAAAATGGAATCGTTATATTTTCTGGTCTTTCTGTTTTTGTTTCAAGTTTTTTTAGTTCTTTGTTTGGGTTGATCGCGCTCATGTTTTCCGACTCAAAACGCAAGAAACTAAATGAGAGAAAGAGAGAGACAAAGAGAGAAGCGACAAAGCCAAATGAAATTAAAAATGAACCAAATGCGTAAATCGAACACAAATATTAGCCGCTAGATGGCGCTGGTGCGCGGCTAATCGACAGCTAAAGCATAAAAAAAAAAACGATAAAATATTTGGAAAACGAATTTGCATCTAATAATTATCTGAACTACAATATATGCAATTTGAATTATGAAAGGAAACGCATTTGAAGAGAGTGTGATTAACGGATAGTAAAGGAGGGGAGACAGAAACTGATAGAGAGAGAGAGAGAGAGAGAGTGAGCTCTGGATAGCTGGGTAGTATAGAGTAGAGTTTGAGGACTTTCTTTAGAGTTTCTTTTCTTTTGGTTTTTGGTTCTTGGTTCTTGGTTCTGGTTTTGGTATTTTCTTTTGGATAGTTAATGACTAGAATTGTTTTGTTTGTAATTACCATTTTCTATCACTTTGCGTTTGGGGGGATGGCACCGCGGGCACCAACCAACCCTCTGAGTGCACGCGGTGGCCGGTGGTGGGCGTGGCACGCACACACACGCACGACGCACGCACGCAATTCAGATCAGTCGTAGCCTGAGCGTTTCGTATTTCGTAGTCAGACAGTTACAGTTAAATGTCAATGTGATGCTGTAACTGTTAACGTGAGTGTTACTGTTACTGTTACTGTTACTCGTACAGTTACTGTTACTGCTATCGCTGTTGCACTGCTTGCTGAAGACTTTTGTGTGGCTGCTGCTGGCTGCTGTCGATGATATATGCTGTATAGATATATGCTTCTGTTTGTTGTTGATGACACGATTAGGTTTTTAGTCTGTTTGATTAGGTTGTTGAGAGTTTGATGGCTTATTTTTGATTATTGTTATCGATATCGTCTTTCGATTTTTGATTTACAAGTTTGATTCAGTTGCACAAGCTAAGGCCACCGTACTGTTAGTTGCCCTGTTTTCGAATATTTTGTCGTCGTTTCACGTTTCACGTTTCACGTTCTCACGTTGCTTTCATTGCTGTTCATTAGTTTATAAAGTATATGGCCTATATACACACACATACATACGAGTTATCACATGGTTAGCATTATCTTTGTCGTTCGATCATTGTTTCTTGGCTGCAGCTGCTCTGGTGGCGATCCACATATCGCCGCACTCTCAACTATCGTCAGTGGTTGTCCTGGCGGCTACGGCTGCTGTCTGCAGCATCACTAGATTCTGTGGCAACAGTGCATCAGTCTCAGTCTCAGTCCGACTCTGACTCTGACTCTGACTCTGGCGCTGGCTCCGCTTTGGCGCAGATCTGGGCTGGATGGCCAGTCGATGCCCTGAACTTGCAGCTGGGCCCTCAGCTTCTTCGCCAGCCAGCGTCTCTCTAGTTGCTATCGTTGCTGTTGCTGCCTTTAAGCTTGCTGCTTGCTCAGCATCGCGCATCGCTGTCGCTGTTGCCTCGTTCGTATCGTTCACCAGGCTGAGGGTCGTCTCATAGCCGCCGTTGCTGTTGCTGTAGTCGATCTTCAGGTCGTTTATGAGATCATCGTTGTTTTTTTTGTTGTTTTTGTTGTGGTTTTTTTTTTGGTTTTTTTTTTTTTTTTTTTTTTTTTTTTTTTTT
>NW_022046099.1:0-40771 GCF_001654015.2 Drosophila navojoa | reverse complement strand
TTTTTTTTTTTTTTTGTGTTTTTTTTTTTTTTTTTTTTTTTTTTTTTTTTTTTTTTTGAGTATTTTGAGAAATAATATAGAGTAGTTTTGGTTTAAAACATTGTGAAATTTCAATACGGTTTCGGGACTAGATTATCTGTGCCCAACTATGCGTATACGCAATGTGCGCATAGGCTTGTGTGTGTGTGTGTGTGGTTGTAAATAACATCGATACAAATTAAGGTAAGCCTAACATAACATAAGCATAGATACGCACGCACACACACGCATACACACATACATACATACATAGACAACAATGCATACACAGACAGAGAAACTGAAGAAATCAACACATTGACTAAATTTTAAGCTACACAAATACAAATTTGGCATTTTATCTGTTATCTGTTCATTTGTTCAAATAAAAGAAAATAGAAAAATGTAAGAAATCAAACAGTCAACTAATATATTTAACATTTATGCACAGTTCATGGTCCGCTAAGCATTGTCAATCAAATTACAGCCAATTACAATGATAATGAGCAAATCAAAACTATTAAGAGAAGAACGAAAATCTCGACAAATGACTTTGTTGTCTATTTGTTTCGGTTGTTGTTGTTGTTGTTGTTAGATGGATAGACATACATATATAGTTGTATGTATGTATATGTATGTGGATGGCATTACATAAGAGACAAGATGTATACACATATGCATAGGTATATGTGTGCACTTGTATAAACATAAAGACAGAGAAAGAGACAGAGATTTATATATATATATATATATAGAGAGAGAGAGAGAGAGGAGTATGGGCGTGGCTGCCTGAGTCTGAATCTGAATCTGAATGGAATGGCAAATGGACAATGGTTATTAAATGGACTATGGTTATGGACAATGGACAATGGACAATGGGCAAATGGACAATGGGCAAATGGGTAAGTGGGCAATGGGCAAATGGGTAAGTGGGCAATGGGCAATGGGCAATGGGCAAGTGGTTGCTCTATGAAAATGGTCAGCTCGCTGCTGGGCCTAACGCGTCCTTAGCAATTGTTGTTGTTCGTTCTTTGTTTTGTTTTGGCTATTTTTTTTTTTCTGCTTATTTTTTTGTATTTTAGTATTTTTTATATACATTATTTTTATGTCTGTCTTTTGTTGCATTTTGTCGTTTTAAATTATTTTGTGTGTTACATATGTATATACATATATACAAGTACATATATACATACACTTTTTGTTTATTGTTCAAATATTTGATTAATTCTTGATTCGTTTATTTTTTGATTATTTTAATGTCTAGAATATGTTGGTTTCTAATGCTTGTTAGACGCACGCTCACTCGCTCGCTATTTAGAATCACATTTCGGCTGGCAATGTTTCGAATGATGATTAGAGAGAGAGAGAGACAGATAGAGAGATAGAGAGAGAGAAAGAGAGAGCCCTAGCAGATCGTATATACGCCGCGCATGATGCTGATATGAGAGTCAGTAATGGGCGTGCCTAGGGCACAGGTTGCTGTTCGTCATGGTAACTTGGTATGAGAGACATGCAAATTGGAGTCGCTCGCTCGCCTTGTGATTGGTTTTGGTTTAGCTCTTTGGCTGTTTTCATTTGGTTTTTCTTTTGGTTTTTCTTTTTGATTAATGCTGTTATTCGGTTATTGGTTTATATGGATTATACCTAGTTTTGTTAGGGGTCTATGTATATGTACATATATATGTATGTATCGATGGCCTAACATGATTGCTCTGCTGCTCCGTCGTCGCCTTTGGGCTCGTCGAGGATGTCGACCCAGAGTTGGAGATGGTTTTCAGTTGTCGATACATACATACATGACTAAGCAAATACATATGTATATATACAAATATATACACACATAGATGCATTTTTTGATTCGATCATGCGAGTCAGCTGATGGCCTTGCTTTCTTTGTTTAGTTTGTTCTCAAGTTAACAATTACATGGAAGGCAGACAAGAGACATGAAGTTGTCATGTTGTGTAACATATGTTATGTACATTGACGTGGCCAATATTTATCGTTTTATATATATTATATTTTGTTTGTTTCGTATATCATAAATTGTATTGTATTTTTGGTTTTTTTTTCGATTTTTTTTTCGATTTTTTTTATGTTTACAAAGGTTGTTGTAGAGGTAGTAACAAGTAAGATAGTAGTAGATAGATGTTACATATATTTTGTTTTATTTATTCATTATTTTTGTTGTTGTTTTTTTTTGGTATTTTTGCTCGAATGATATCGAATCAACATTGGTTGTTTAGTGATATGTTAAAAAAACAAACATAGAGGTAAACAAGAACCAAAACGTTTTTGCCGGAATAAAAATAGAGCAAGTTGATATGGATTAGTACAGTTGTTAAAATGGAAATAATTGACACTCACCGATGATCTACTCACTTGCATAAACGCATAGACACCACGTAAAAACTCCATGTTATTTTGTTGCTCTTGAGAACCCTTCTTTGTCGTTCGTTGCGCCCGACTTATGTACTGCTTGACGGTGTCGGCGACCAGATGTGGCTTTAGTTTCCGCGATAGAACGCTGCAAAATGCAACACAGAGAGGGAGAGAGAGAGAGAGAGAGATGGGCGTTGCATTAAGATCATGTGTTTACATTATTATTTTTATTAGAGCATGCAGATGTTAAGTCAAGAAAAGACATTATCATGTTGTAATTATAGTTGAATCAAGTTTAGCAAATGAGGATATAGCGAAGAGCGGATCGAGAGCCAAACATCTGAATAGCTGCTGAGCGCAGGCTGTCAAATATGCCATCGAATTACATGATAGCTCTTACAGCACCTGTACTGGAATAAGCCCTAGGTACCAGCGCCCTCAAGAGCTGCAGGACAGGGTCTAGAAATGCATCAATTACCACGCTTACTTTAGTTGTATTTATGTACACATATAAATTGATATAAAATAAAAAAAGAAGATCTAATATATAAAGATCTAAAAATGTATTTAATTTAATTATTTAATTTTATTTATTTATTTACTTTAATTTTCATTTAGAAAAGTTGCTCCAAAGGTGGCAGCACCTAAAGCAATTGTTAACTTATTAAACAGAAATAAAAATAAAAATATTTAAACAACTTTGGGCTCATTCATTTTCATTTTAGCTCAAGAGCTTTTAAATTGAATTTCCCCAAGCGCGCTCTGAGTGCTCAATGTTAAGGCGATAACTTGTTTAGGCTTTGCGCTGATTATCAAATGTATACATGTGTGCGTGTGTGTAGAGAGAGAGAGAGAGAGAGCAGCTCGAGCTATTTATGTGCATTCTAAGTCGCGACGTCGCGGCTGCCGCGAGGCCTCTCAAAAATGTAAACCGAATCACGGGCTGACTGCGGCCTGGCTAATTGTCACTTGACGTGCTGCCTAAACGGAAACACTTTTGTGTACTTAGTCAAATGCCTTTGTGCTAATTGGCCGCACTCAGCGGCCCCCCATACCCGCACAAGCCCCAGCCCCAGCCCCAGTCCCAGTCCTATCCACGGCCACAGCCACGGGGAGCATTGCATCGCCATCGCCTTGAACACTCACGGCATTTGTGCGCTGTGTTTGTTCTCGTTCTCAAGTTCATGAAATATGCGCAAAGGCCACACACACATACGCATACACGCACACACACACACACACACACACACATGCAAAAGCATCAGCTGGAGGGAGGTAAGGATATACATATCTATGTACACATATATATATATACATATCCAACTGTCGAAATCGATGTTGTTGTTATTGTTGTTATTGTTGTTGTTGTTGTTAGTAAGTACTCTTGGGAATTGGTGGCTAATTGAAATGCCGCGCTGACGCCTTCACGCATTTGTGAGTGCGACAATTGGCAAATTGACGCCGTAGATTACGCTTATCGTTTAATTGCTCTAAGCAACAGGAGTCACACACAGACACCATCAAGTCGCTCGCACGTAAACACGACTACCCACACACACGCACGCACACGCACACACTCGCACACACGCACACATAGTTAAGAGCTCAGCAGCTCGAAGCGCATAATTTGAGTTTTATACGCTAAGCTTTTAAGCCAAACAGAGCAGAAAAGTGCAGAGCAGCCGGCACTCAGTCAGTAGATTTATTCATGGAATTCATTTCAGTCAGCCCAGTAGAGTGATGCACAGGCACGGACGGCAAGATACCCTGTAGATCTACATTATAATGAAGCTGTTCGCATGTCAGCTTTAATTGGGCCATTCAGCAGCAGCTTCATCATCTCCATTGAATTGAATCCACTCAGCTGCCAGCTCACCTCCAGCCCAAGAGACCCCATTCATGCGCATTCGCACACATCCCACAGTGCACATCCTGAATCTAGTCGCATGAGCACAGCTGTTGGCCTGGTCAGTTTGTCAAACTTGTGGCTCTCTGGCTGGCTGTCGAGTCTGCAGTGACTGACTCCAAGTACACATTGAGTCAAGAACGTGATAGATTTTGTGATTTTGTATGGCTTAGGGCTGTGATTAGTTGGACTCTGTCATGTGCGCCGGACATTGTGATAATTTCAAGAGAAAGTTGAGAGTATATATGAGCATTCATATAGATATTGGGCATGCGACACTGGAGACATTTGCTCTGGCTTTAAACAAATTACGAAGATTATGCTTTAGCCTCTAATAAATGTAAAACTATTTATATTTATTGTTGGCATTACGAGAGATGCCTAACGGCGTATATACATAAGTAATAATTCATACATTTATAACTTTATTCATTTTTATTCTTTCTATAATCTAGCTCCTGACACACTCAAGTGAATTGAGGGAGTGATTTGAGAAGAACCTAAGAGCATGCCTAACGTCCACTCGATTGAGTACAGGAATATTCAACAAAACCCTTGCTTTAAGCAGATAATAGATAAGAGTTGAAAATAAAAAATCTCTCTCCGGAATGCAGCGGCATATATTAGCATATAGAGAAATCAGAGGATAGCCTCAGAGCTTAAATACTTAAACACCACCCAGCAAGTGCATTAGTCGAGGCAGATCAACTCAAAATTGCCTTAAAAGCACACAATAATGTAGAGCTAACAGAAGAGTCTAACAGCAGAGACTTACAACAGAAACGAACATCAGAGTTTAACAGCAGAATCTAGCAGCGGAAACAACAAAGCCTAACAGCAAAGTCTAACTACAGAGCGAAACAATAGAGTCTGACACCAGAGTTTAACAACAGCAGAGACCAGTAGCAGAGTGCAACAAAAGAGTCTAACAACAGAGTTGCATAGCATACATAGTTAGAGCAGAGTCTAACAGCAGAGCCTAACAGTTGAGTCTTACAGCAGAGCTTATTAGCAGAGTCGAATAGCAGAGTCTAACAGCAGAGCCTAACAGCATACTCGTAGTCTAGAGCTAACAGCAGAGCCAAACAGTTGAGTCTAACAGCTGAGTTTAACAGGAGCGTCTATGCTGTCGCATGGTCCAACAGCAGAGTCTAACAGAACGGTCTAATAGCGCAGTGTAACAGCAGAGTTTAACAGCAGAGTGGAGTAGCATGAGTCTAAAGCCGAATCTAACAGCATCTCATACTGTTACAGTAGTGTTGGTGTGAGGCTGAGAGTTTTAGAGAGCTGTGGTGCAGATGTTATTGGAGTGACTTTACGCTTAGGTAGCACGCATCTCATTATTCACCTCAAATAATAAAAGGAAGAGTCAGATGGCAATACAAATAATTCGAATAACGTGGCTTCATTTGACGAGTAATATATGAAGATATAAATTTATGTATACATATATACCGATCAAATTTCATTATATCGAATATCAACTATATTTTCAATTGAACACATCAAAAAGTTGCATAATAAAAGTCTATAATTCTCTAAGACTAAATTTGAATTCTTAGAAACACGCAGAAAACAAAAACCTTTGCGCTCATGTATACAAAAATTATATTTGTGGCTTCAAGTTGATCTGCTCGTTGGCAGAGAGAAGCCCGAGTAGAAGATGAGAGCAGAAGATGAGAAGACGAGATTTCATCAGGTCTCCCACTCTCTCACATATGCTTAGCTAGAGCTGGTAATTTCCACTGCATACAAAGCAAATTGATTTATATGGGTTGCTGATGCTGATCCAACAGTCTGTTACATACTGACGTTTGCTCATTTCTGAAGGACTTGGGCAGCGAGCTACGATTCTTAAATGCTTATGGAACTGTAACCAAATTTCTCGCTTTCGTTTTAATGAGCAACTTCAGTGCGCTCGACTCTGCTCAATTCGATTTCAAAATGAAATTAATTTTTAAATAAAAATGGTGTCGTAGCCGCCAACAGCTGTGCAATGGCTACAACAACAACAACAACAATGAAATAACAACCACAGCATCAAGTGCAAACACATTGGAATAGAGGCGTAAAGAGGAGCAAACACATTTATCTTGATTTTCACGCTGTCAGCGACAACTCAAAAAGGCGACAGTTTGTAAAAAGGTAACAAAAAACAACAACAACAACAACAACGACAACAAGAACAGCAATGAAGGCAACTAAAACAAAACTCGCGTTCGCCCACCGAAAAGAAGTCAATTTCAAGATTTATATTTTTCTTTCCTGCAGTTAAACATTGCCCACAAAAAAAAAAAAAAAAAAAAAAAAAAAAAAAAAAAAAAAACCAAAAAAAAACGAAAAAAAAAAAAAAAAAAAAAAAAAAAAATACAAAAAAAATCCAAAACAAATCGAGAAAAATAAAAGAAAACTTGTGAGTGCGGTTGGGACGCAATAATAAATTAAAAGCACACGACGCGCAAAAGGTCAAGTGATTAAAAAGGAAAAGAACCAACAACAGCAACAACAAACGAAGCAACAACAACGCGAAATGCGTTGTTGGTCTGCCACAAAGGGGACCGTGAGGTGTGGGCTGGGGCTGACCTGACCCCAGGACCCAATTCGTGAAATAACCAAAAACAAAACCAAAAGAAATGAAAAGAAAAGAAAAAAAAAAAGAGAATTGAAATAAAAATAAATTCAAAGACTGCCAACAAATGTCCATAAGGCTTTCGGTTATTTATTTTCTTTGTTTTTTTTTTGTTTTTTTTTTTTCAGCGCTCGCTCGCTGTGGATATTTGCATTTCCAGTTCACTCATTTCGCGTCCGCTTTACAGCTGGGCGCAGTTTTCTTTCAAGTTTCGTTTAATTTGGCTCCGCTGCTCGAGTGGTTGTTCGAACTGTGGCGCCCGCCACACTAATGCAGTTCGCTGCAGCGTTTAGGGGAACTCTTTAAGCTGCCCTCCAGCTGCCACCTGGCCGTTGCAAAGTTGCAATTATATTTGTGACGGCACAAAATTGTTCAATGCAAATGACAAATGGCGAATGGAAAGCGCCTTAAAGCCGTCGACCTCAACTGAGCTGAGCTGAGCAAATCAGGCGGAGAAAACTCGTTTCCTTGCACTTTCGGAAATGTTGGTGTGTGTGTGTGTGCTGAGGACATTTACCTTGCGGACACTAAAAAAGTTAGAAACCTGACCCTGAGGCTGATCTAAGATGAGTTTAGTTTGAGAGCTGTTCAAACTCCACTATCTGGCAGCCCTATATCTTTTAACAGAGAAGAACACAATACGGACCGTACGGCATACGCCTTCAATTGAGAGATGATGTTGAAACAAATCTACTGGAACTCAATAAAATCATTAATATCAACATCTATAAATGATATTATTAAGGTAAAAAAAGGAAAGCAATGGCAATCTTGTCGGGCTCCCAGATGGGTTGCTCGAATATGAACAGCCCTGTATTGGATGCTTTTTCAGAATCACACGATTTAAAGTCGTGGTAATAATAAAAAAAAAATGATATTAATGAGGGATACGAGCTGCTTAGGATAAGTCCACCCCTAATGTAATGCTAAAGTCAGCAAAATAACAGTTCTTTATGGTTTATCGGTCAAAGTTGTAAGCCTCTAGGGATTATTTGTAATTGCATTAGATATGCACCTGAGTATGATTCAAGTATATAAATCAAATACGACAGCTCTTTATATTGCTCTTATGTTAACACGCATTGCTATCGATTGTTGTTATCAATTAAAGTGTTATCGATTATTCAACAAGGGTTAACGTTTCATCTGGCTGATTGTATAACACCATCCGAATACACTTGTAAACTTTGCTTAAACTCACTTAATGCAACACGCCCCCACCAATACTAAGGCTCAACATATCACACGTGTCGTCAAATAGTTCCAATAGATCCAGTTGAATCCTTTCTGAAGCGCAGCAAAGTTCGAATCGACCCGTTTGCAATGTGCGGCGTCCGCGAGTTAGTTGCGACCACTGATAATTGTGCAGAGGACGAAAGCTGGACAATGTTCGGATCAAATGAGTTACTCAGTTGCACACATACACACACACATACACACACACAGGCACACGCGCGCAAAAGTATGCAATGAGCATGCCCATTCCGAACAACAGATGCTGTTGTCTGTGTCTTGTGGCCAGCCACAGTTTTCAATTGTCGATTGACAGACAACAAAATAAAAAGAAATATAAGAAAATATATAAAAAATACAGAAGAACGAAGGAAAATCAAGCAAGCCAAAGGGGAAATGCAAGAGGAAAGCACAGACTAGGCTAAGGCCAAATGGTTGACATGAAATTGCTCTGAAATTGCGAAATAATTTTGTATGACATTTGCGATAAGTCTGCGCATAATAAGTGCAATTAAAAGCACGACTAATAATAGTTGTGTGTGTGTGTATGTACGAGAGAGAGAGAGAGAGAGAGAGAGAGGGAGAGAGAGAGAGAGAGAGAGAGAGAGAGAGAAAGCATCGCAATTGGCTTGTGGTACGTAGCCCATTGTAAACATTGTTAACAACTGCCAACTGGAAGGGAATAGTTCCGCATTAACTGATTAAAGTTGCGACTATTTAATACCCTGCACATATTTTGAAAAATCACTGAGAGGGAGAGAGCATTAAGTTAAGTCTAAGTATCTTGACTTTGCCGCATCTAGGGACGACCTTTGATGGTCTTATTCACTTCCAAGTTTAAGGCAACATTAAAAAGTATCTTAAAATAATTCATATTTTATTTAAAAAAAAAAGAAAAAAATTTAAATTAAATAAAGTTTATAAAAATAATTATGGCTCAATTTAAATCTTTTTGTATTGAGCATAAATTTTTATTAAAATTATCTTGAATTTAACTAACACTAATTAAAAAGTAATTATAATTGAAAATAAACATATATTAATTACTACATATTTAAATAGTAACATATGAATATGAAATAAATAACTTTAAATATAAATAAAAAAAAAATCATGAACAAAATGGAAAAAAAAATATATATATATATTTAAACTGAAAATATTCCAATATTATTTAAAATAATATTTAAAAATCGTGAAATGAATTTAATTGAATATTTAAATAAATTATTGAAAAAAGAAAAATACTTAAATAATATAAAAATTTAAAATATATTTCTATAAAAATAATAAAGTAAATAAATTCAGTTAACTATATGAAAATACTTTAAAATTTTATAAAAATATAATATAAATATATATAACTATTTTTAGATTTGTAATTTAAACCCAATATCGAATATTCTCAAGATCAATTATTTTTCTAAAGTTTTTGGTTTACTATAATAATATAGGGGAAAAAACCAATGTGGATAATGTAGATTAACTATGACTTGGCTTAGTATGCCTCGACAATAATATAATCATTTTTTATTTGTTCAGTTCTGGCTTGGCGCTTTAGAAATATAAAAATAGTTTATATAGATTACATTTATTTTATTTTATTTTATTTTTTTTTTTTCAATTCAATTTGAAATATGAAAAAGTCTTTTTATTACCAGATTTCATTTCTCTTTCCCCCTTAACGAAATTTCAAGTATTTACTATTTATTTTCGTCGTCTGCTTGAGTTTTTATGTAAGCAGCAAACGGAAACAATGCTTCTTCTCATTCTTCTTCTTCTTCAGCTATTCCTGCTTTCCCTCTCTCTATGGTTAGTTTGTGCTGTTCTTGTTTGATTTCGGCATTCGCAGCCTTCAATAGTGCTCTTGCTACTGCTAAACCCACTGCTGACAATTAAACCTGTTTATACCTATCATTGTCCCATTGCCCATTGCCCATTGCTCGCTGACCCTGCTGCTGGCCACGCCCCGCACTGCCCCGCCCACCAAACTGACATGCTCTGCTGGTTATTTGTAATGAGTGGAACAATTGCTTGGCGAAAGTTTCGCAATTGTTGACTTTTTGACTCTCTTGTCATATATGTATATACATATACATATATGTGGACATACATATATATATGTGTGTTTATATATGGGCGTACATATATGTATTTCTGCTGCAAACGCGTATATTTAAATACCCATGAAGCTTTAAGCGCTCATACGCCCATCCTAATACACACACACACACACACACACACACACTGGCGCGCACACACACACACACACACGCGTACTGACTACTAACTACACTTCACCTACAACGATTTTTATTGTCTTATGCTGGATTTGTGCGCAAAGTCCCAAATGAGGACAACGCACTCCTTACTTCCCACTCCTCAGTTACACTCAATTCTCTTTAAGTGCTGCACAACACACACACACACACACACACACACAGAGACATACAAACGTACATACGCGGAGCGTAAGAGAATGCGCGTTAGGGAAGTAGAGAGTGCGAGATTGAAACAGGCAGCCACATGCGAGGGCCGTTTCAATAATATCGCAGTGCACTTTTAGTTTATTTACGATAGAGAATTAATTATCTAAAATATTATTATATAATACATATAAATTAAAAATAAAATATAATTAAAAATATGCTATTTAATAAATATGCATATAATAAATTATTTGTGCTTCGTTTCATTAGAGGGGAATACTTAATTTATAAAATAAATAATTACTATAAATTTGAATGGAAATCAACTTAAATGAAAATCTTTTATACATTAACATAAATGTATGTATATTGTGAAATTAAAAAAAAAAAAAAAATAATAATATAACAAATAATTATTTCAATTGAATAGAAAACAGTAAGTGTTAATTATAAATTGTTTTATATAGTAATATATATATAATATATATAATAAATATTTAATATTTAATATACTTTTTAATTAATATATTCAATAATAAATTGATTTGCCAACTTGTGCCAGTAGATTAGAGCAGTAGCTCTGCATAAATTTTAACACACACACACACACATGTCTATATGTATATGGACTACAGCTTCTGCTAAACTTTACTCTTAAGCATACAAGCTTTGCAGTATTTAAAATATATATTTATATATATGTATATATACGTTGAAACCTGCTCATAATGTTCGCTTTCCATATTTATAGACATCTATTGCTAACCTCTATTAACATAATAATAATGCTCTAAGCAGTACACTTTCTCTCTCTCTCTCTTATTTTTTTTTTAGCAACCTCATTTCTTGTCTCCCTGTCTCTCTCTCTCTGTCTCTCTCCAATCAACACCCGAGATCACATATATATGTTTGTCTCACTCTCTTGCATTCGAGTAAACGAAATAGCGTGCTACTAGCTTGAACAAACCCTTCAACATTACTCCCAATGATAATACGCTCTGTTATGAGACAACTTTATGCTAATTTACTATATTTTATATACAATATATTATATATTCATATATTTCAATCTATAGTTATATACAGTACAGTAAAGTAGGTCCATTTTGATCTTGAGTCAGTCATATACATATAAAAACTTTAGTACTCTCAATAACTTTTCTTGCTGCCCTCGCACGTATTTGCGCAGAGGTTCGTGCCACATTCCACATGGGCGACACATGAAAGTTATTACACTTATTATATGAAGAAAATAATTTTATGTGCGTGTCTGCTTGTGCGCGAATGTGTGTGTGTGTGTGGGTGCGCGAGTCTTCAACGCATTGCGTCCTGTCGTTGGCAGCAACGAAAGAGAGAGAGAGAGAGCGAGAGAGCGAGAGAGAGCGAGCGAAAAGAAGAAGAAAAATTAAAAGCAAAGTCTTCATCTGAGTGCGGCTTGCAGCAGGGTGATAAGAGCTCATATGGGCGTATGGGCGCATTGTAGGCGTGGCACTTGCCTGTGTGCGTGTTTGTGTTTGTGTGTGTGCACGTGTAAATTATATGCCGCACTTTATTATATAATAACGAGTAATAATGATTACACACACACACAAGCCAACGCACACACACACTCACGCACACACTCACACTCACACTCACACTGAGAGTCACTTTCTCGCATAGAAATTTCATTAGTTTAGTTCGTTAATGAAAACTACTTCAACCTATTTGCCAGCTTTACTAGCTGTTGATGTTGTTCTTCTCGCCGCCTAGTTATTATATTCATGAGGAACGATGCAAAAATAGAAAACAAAATAAAAACAAAACAACAACAACAGCAACAACAACAGCAAAAGGCGATGAAAAAATATTTTAAATGCGATTTTATCATGTCGGGCTAAGCGGCCGACCCAAATAACATAAAAAACATAAACCCAAAAGAGGAATAATATCACAGCGACCAAGTCGGAGGCGGAGAAAAAAGAAAACAGAGAAGAAGCAGAAGAAGAAGAAGCAGAGGAAGCAAAAAAAAAAAAAATAATACAAATAGAAATGATATTTATATAGAGACACGTCGCAGCATCCCGTTCGCAGTGCCACCGACTCATTCTTTTGGCACCGCCACGCCCCCCCCCCCCCCCCCCCCCCCCCCTGCCGCCCTCGGGGCTGGGATGTTGGCATTGTGCAAATGCTGCCCCATTTGTCAGCTGACACAAATTTGCATAAGCGCCGCACAAGCAAGCGGCGGTTGGATGACTTATGGCTGGCAGTGCCGTTGCCCAGCCCGCACCCTGCTGCTGCTGCCCCTGCTCCTGCTCCTGCTCCTGCTAGTCCGCCTCCTGCCTGGCCACCCGCGCAGCCAGTCCAGCTACCTTTCCGCCTTGCCACATGCCACAAACTTGGCCTCCTTGTCACCGCCTAATCTCACGATCCAAAAATTTTCTCGTTGAAATTAGCTGTTAAATGCGGCAGCAGCAGAGGCAGCGGCAGCGACTGCGGCAGAGGCAGCGACGGAAATGACATAGAAATGAAACAGAGTAGAGAAACAATAGCAACTGCGAGTAATACGAGCACAGAACGAGGCTGTCAGACAGCATGGGGCATGAGGCATGGGGCATGCGGCATGCGGCATGGGGCAGCCGTATTGTATGAGCGATTGAGATACAGTTGCCCCAAAGACAAGCCCAAAGAGCTGCTGCTCCTGCTGCTGCCCCTACTCCTGCTGCCGCTAACCGCAAAGGCGCCACAGCCAGTTGCACAATGACAAAGTCACAAGTGTCACAAATCTGAGGCCATATGTGACCCGAAAGCAGCGTAGATATATCAAATGAAACACAAATGAAACATATCTAGTGGAATATTTTAATGATATATGCGTAGAGCCCAAATGTGAGCAAATGTGAACTGCTTTAGCTCAAATATTACAATATGCGAATTTCCTGCTCATTCTACACTATATCGGAGTATATATTCCTACATATTATTGAAGGAGCACCAACTTTACAAATGGAGTATGGCAGACCTGTATCGTAGCTTCATAGCTTTCTTTATTTATTCCTCAAATTTAAGCCAAAGCTTAAGGAGATCCACAAAAATATTTATATTCTTAGGAATTGTGCAGCTGCAGGATCTAGAGGAACCTATATACTCCTATATGTATTGTTCAATGAACAGCAAGTGTTATGAATAATTATAATATATCTGCAGATAAACGAAGTCTCAATTCGGTAACTGAATGCTATAATATCTTCTTGATCTCCAGATCTGTGGCTCTCTGCACTGGAACAAATAGAGGTCGAAAGGCAAAAAACACCTATGCATTCGTATATAAGAATATACCATAGGGAATATAGCTCAGTGGCATATAAAGGAAAGTAAAAACCTGTATATAAATTCCTTAACTTCTTCTTCTCTTAAACTTTTAACAATATAATATTCAATATTAATATATTATATAATATTATATAGATTATATGTATATATAATATGGATTATTATAATACAAGGATATTCAATAGAATCTCATGTAAACTAGAGTCCGGTTATAATGGCGCTCAAGGGAATACTGTTATACCCCATAGAGGTTTACTCATATGGGGATCAGAATTTTCGTCGCAATAAACGTGCGAACTGTGTCGTTAAAGTATATGAGATTATTTTGGATGGAATCTACACTAAATCTGTCGATATGAATTTCTTGACCTGTATCTGAATTACATAAGTTCTTCTTCTTGAACTTCTACACACATATTCTAAGGATCTCCTCCCATACATTCGCTCTCGACATTTTCTGTAGGCCTCTCGGTTGGCCGTCGCTGACACTGAAAAGTATTGCAAAGCGGCATTTCGAGTGTTAAATTGTTTCACAAATCACGTGACACGCAGCGTGGGGCGAGTGCCGGCCATATCGGCGCCCGCAAGGCCCAGGTCCAGCGTTGATAAACAAAGGAGAAAATAAACTTTAATGGCTCAGGCGGAGCCGAAGGGCCGAGGCAGAAAAAACGAAAAAAATGTGAGTGTATATGTATACAAAATATGAAACGAACGAGGGAGCAACAGAGGCAGAGAGAAGGCGAGAGGGAGAGCCATGAAATAAAATAACATAAAGCATATAAGCAAGATAGCTAAAAGGAAAAGGACCGTAATACACAACCACACACACACACACACACACACACACACACGCGCACATTGCAAACACTTAAAGCACGAAGGAAAATTTTGAGAAAATCATCAAGATGAAGCTGAGCCGAGGAACGGGGATGGTCAGCCGGCGCTTGGGTCGCGCATTCAGCTGCTTGTCGTCATTGTCGACGTCATTATAAGCATAATCTTTAATAAACGAGCGGGCGCCTGGGAGCACAGTTCTCTCCACGGTCCACGGTCCACGGTCCACGGTCCAGCCGCCGCGGGCAACTCTCAAGCGGCCGCAAATGAACGATGAGTGGGCAGTGGAAGGAGGGTGAAGGCGAGGAGCATAGCTAAAAATATGAAGAGCGTGGCGTGGCGAGCGGCGCAGGCAGAGGCTTGGACGCTGTTTTCTGAAGTGAAGAAACTTTTAAATTCATTTAGACACAAGCAGCAGCTCTTTAAACTTCTCTCGCACGGCTCCTGGCCAGGCTCGCCTCCAGCTGCTGGCTGCATTCGGTGCTTATGCTGGCTCTTAAGGGGTTTCCAGCCTGTTTGCTTTGGCTCAGCGTCTGCCCAGCGCGGCTCAGCTCAGCTCAGCTCAGCTGCAGGTTCTTCGGCCCCGTTTGTCGGCCAAAGGAAACGTAATGTACACTAAATGGATATTTAATTACACTTTGCCCGGCCCGGCCAAGTGTGGCCCACACTTGCACCTGGCCAAGAGCAGCTGGCCCGGCTCCGTTAAGTGGGCCGCTGCTGGGCCCAGCCGGGCTCTTAAATACTTATGAACTATGCTCCGAAGATTTACTATTTCCAGCGCGCCACACACACACACTAATTGAATTTCAAAGGCCATTTTATTGATTAACCAGAAACGAGAATTTTGCGTGCCTCTAATTCCCAGGGCTCACATGACGTATGCGTATTTTTTAATTTCTGAATACTTCATTCCATTCATGGTGCAGGGTTCGGCTGGGCCAGTGACTCGCATTGCATTTATGCACATCATATTGGCCAATATCCGCAGAGACTTTGGTCAAGGCAAAGCTAAATTTATTTGCATAACGTTGCGTATACGCAATATTGGCAAATTCTCTAATATTCAAGAATAATTTAATTGACAGCACTTGATGTGCATGTGTGTGTGTGAGATAGAGAGAGAGAGAGAGAGAGAGAGAGAGAGAGAGAGAGAGAGGTGGATAGGTAGATAGAGTGTTTATGTCTTTTCCAAATTAATTGCTATGCATATTACGCATACGCCTCGTGCGACGCCTGCAATTTTAATAGATTTAGTGAAACAAAGTAAACTGTCACTTCAGATTGATCAATCAATAGCAAGTAAATAATGTTAGAGTCACATAGTCACGAAATTAGTGGGAAAAAGCAGGAGTCTGTCGCCTGAATTGAAACTTTAATGAATTTTTGTAAGGCTTCCCCGATATATTGTGTGTGGGCGTGGCATGTATTTCGTCAGAGATGCAATTAAATTGTAGAAAATTGCCGAGAAGCATGTGTGCGTGCTCGCCTTAGCGATTGCCATCGATTTAAAGCCAATTTGCCTGCTAACAAGGGCCGCCCCAGCTGGCAGGCAGGCAGCTGTTCCTTGGACTATGGAAATGAAGTGCAAGGCTCGCAGACTTTGGTTTATGCTGAGGACTAACTGCAAAAACATATCTATGTGAGTGAGTGTGTGAGTGTATGTGTGAGTGTGTGTGTGAGTGTGTGTGTGTGTGGCATGTAGCAGTTGTTGGCTTAAAAGTCTATCTCTGTCCCTCTCTCTCTCTCTCTCTCTCTCTCTCTGTCTCTTTGATTGTCATTCCGGCAGTCAGTTAGCAGTGACTGCAGGAGAATAAGGACTCACTTGGCAGCAGCCACTTTTATGCATAGACAGTATTATTTATATATGTAGATGTGTACATGCCTGCAGACACAATGCTCGCACGTACACATAACAACGCAGGCAGCCAAGCAGAGGCAGAGAGAGAGAGAGACAGACTGAGAGACAGTCAGTCATAGACATGCAAATCGAGTCAGTGCGCGTTGTCTTCATTGAAAGTTTAGATTCTTTTCTTATTAATATTTAAAAAGTTCGCAGCGAACCAGCAAATTGAGCCAGCCTCTGCCTCTGACGCACTGCGTCTCATATCACATTCAAAATATGCACCAGGCAGTCGGATTACGGCAGCAGAGACTTTCTCAATTATTCTGGCTCAGCTCGAGTGCCTAAATATTACATTTAACAAACAATAATTTGAGCTGCTACGAAAACATTGTTGAAATTAACAATTGTGTGAAGAGAGGCAGAAGGGAGGGGAAGAGTGAGAGAGGCAGAGAAAGAGAGAGAGAAGGGGAGTTGGAGAGGATGAGAAAGGGTGAGAAAGAGTTGAAGGCAGAGAGAGGGAGAGATATAGTTCAAATTATAGTTTGTTTGGAGAGAGGCAAAAGGAGAGAAAGAGAGTGAGAGAGTAAGGAAGAGAGGAAGATGAAGATAGAGCTTAGATTAGAAATTGATTGTATCAATAGAAGGAGAAGAAGGGAGAGCGTGGGAATGACAAAAGGGGAGTGAGATACTAAAGTAGATTATAAATTGCTTGGAGAGAGACAGAGTGTGTTAGAGAGAGAGAGAGAGAGAGAGAGAGAGATATATATATAAAGTCTCATACATAGTTTATAATATACATAGTTTGAAGAGAGGCAGACTGAGAGGGAGAGAGAGAGAGAGAGGAAGAGAAGAAAGAGAAGCAGTTGAGAGAGAGAGAGAGAGAGAGAGAGAGAGAGATAAATAAATAGACATAGCTTATATTATTAATAGTTTGGAGAGAAAGGAAAGAGAAAGTTTGACAGAAAGAGATAGAATGAGAGAGACTTGGCATAAGTTATAAATTGTTTGGAGAGAGCTAGAAGGAAACTGAAATAACGCAAGGAAGAGAGAGAGAGATAGAGATAGGGAGACTCCCATAAAAATTAGTCTCCTTATATTTTCTAGACTTTAGCTTAATATATTTAATACGCCAGCAGGACAGCCAAAAGTTGCAGGTGTCAACTCGATTCAACTTTCGAGAGTCTTCCAGGCACTTCAATACATAAGTTCTTCAATAACATTTTTTTACCTATGCAGTTTGATTTTTATTTGCATTTCTATTTGCCTTTTCCACTTTTTTGTTTTTTTGTATTTTTTTTTTTGTATTTTTTGTATATTCAAGCATAAAGTTTGAACGTAGCCCTTGTGCGTGCACTTGTCAGTCTCCATTTCTATTCTGCAGTTTTTCTTCCTTGAAACTCTGTCGACAACTGCAGTGCATTGTGCCCATCTGACACACACACACACACACATGGGCTTGTGTGTGCGCGTGTGTGTGTATTTACATGCTTACATTTCATACAAGCATAAGAAAATATTTGCACTTACATAGTTTTTGCTCTTCTCTCTCACTTCTCTCGCTCTCCCTCTCTCTCTCTCTCTCTCTCCCACTCTGTTGTTCGTTTCTTTTTTGTGCTCTCTTTTTTTTCATATGCGCTTCACTACTCAGCTCGTGTGTACTTTTGTCTGGTTTCCTTTCCGTTTTGGGCGCTTGCTTTCTTAATTTTTCTATCCCTTTTGCCTGTTTTCGTTTCGTTTTGTCTTTGCTCCCCTTTGATGGCTGGCAAAGCGTAGAATTTTGTGTGCGTTTGCTTTGCAACATATTTACACACACACACACAAACACACACAGACATACACTTATAGATATAAGCAGCAGCCAGAAGTTGAAGACAAAATTTGCATGCTTTAGGCAGCTGGCGCAGGCTGGAGCCAGCTCAGGTTTGGGCCAGCTTTAAGGAGAGCCTTTAATTGTGGCCAGAAGCTGAAATTCGCAGTTTGCTGAATTCGACAGAAATGTTTCATCAATTTTGATTGTCAGACTCCTGTCGCTGAGCCTGTCAGGATTTTCCTTTTTGATTCAAGTCGATTTTCGGCGCTTTGTCAAATTTGCGTTGCTGATTGGCATTTAGCGATAAGCGGAATGGCAACGGCACTTGATAAGGCGCACTGCCGGGAGGACGTGGGGCGCGAGACACGAGACACCGTACTGGGTGGGAGGTCCTTTTATGAACTATGCAAAACATTTGCCAGCTGAGCCCCTGCAGCCAAGTTGTTCGCTTCTATTTACATTGTATGCATATTTAAGCTCATTTCATTTGCGCTTCAATTTGTTAGGCAAACAGTAAAAGTAGCTCGCCAGGCTGCAGGCTAGAACTATATGCTAAAATACACACACGCACACACACACGCACATAGAGAGACATACACATGCACTTTGGCATTCAAGTCTGTGTGAGCAACTAATTACATATTAATTTGAGTGGGCTCAAGATGTGAAATCATGAAGTTAGAGAGCCGGAAAACGGTGGGGAAAAATTGATTTTAAATGTGCAACTTTATTGTTTGAGTAGGCTCAGAATGCACTAAATAGATTGCACTTTGATTTACAGTCTACCAAACATCTCTTTGAATTGATTGTTGCATCATGTTCTACTGCTCTTTAGACCATAGATAATATCGTAACAGCGATAATGTTATGTTTGCGATAGATCGATTGATCTAGTTCGATTGATATATCTCAGTGAATGTCTTCTACAACTTTTTTTTTCTTAGATTAAAATTAAGAAAGTTTCAATAATATTTTGTGTCGAGTTAGTTAAGGAGAAATATAGGTTTTTTTTTAAGACTGGAGTTTTTTAAAATATATTTAATGAATAATATATTATATATTTAATAAAAAATAAAATATTACTTATATGTATACATATAATTCATATAAATTTGTTTATTTATTGGTAATTGTAAACAAATTTTAAAATTTTATTCAATATTTTAGTTGTTATAGCAAATTGAATTATTTATTTTAAAACTTTAACCAAAAAGTTGAATTTTTCGTCGTTTGACCATAAGAATTAGCTTTTATAGCAGTGAAACTATCGGTAATTCCGTTGGCTAACTAAAGATAGGAGTCACTAACGATGTTTTTATAACAGTACTCTAAAGGCTATAGAGTAGCCTTTAAATTAAATTTTCTGTTTCCATCCCCTTACGAAGGCTAAGAAGGCTCTACTGCTGAAACCTTCTCATCCATTGACTGAAGGTAGATAAACTTCTTTTTACAAACATTTTGCTACAAATGATAAAACAATAATAAAATAGAGTCTTCATTTCAACAGCTGCGCCTAGAAGTAGGCAATGGCAAATGTGAGCCTTAAGATCTTATAAACTCATATGTAAATAAAATCTTTTTGGGAGGCTTAAGAGCGACATGTTTGGCCTTGAGAACTAAATCATGGGGCTTAATATATGTAAATGATTATGTAGTTCCGTCTAAAAACGATTCTGAAAGAGTCTTCAAGGAAATGCACGAGCCTAATTAGCTTTCGGCTCGCATGAATACGATTTCATAGACATTAAGAAACTCAGGTGATGGAATTACATATTCATAAGCTTAGACCTTCTGCTGATTCGCTTTTCGCTATAAATTCAAATGAAGTTTTTCCAAATTTTTAACAAATTCGCTTATTCGAAAAGGTGTTTTGCCCAGCGCAGCTCGGAGATAGTTGATGCAAGAAAGAAAAGTTTTTCTGCAAAATATAGTGGCTGTATCCGGTTCAGCGAAGGGCAGATTTGTGCTATATGTGCGTGTGTGTGTGCGTGGGTGTGCATTGGGTAAGCCATTCGTGTAGTCGGCTTGGACATTTTGCAAATTTATTACATTGCACCGACAAGTTTCGCGTGTTTCGTTTCGTGCGCCTACACTCCACTTAACAGCTGAGCGGCAAATGCCACACCGCCAGCAACACCAGCACCGCCAGCACCACCACTCAATCAGTCAAAAGCCGCCCACCCGCTGTGCACACAGCGCACCACGCGAATCCACGCGTTCAATCCGCTTTTTGGCCAGTCGCCAAGTGCAACTTTTGCACCTAAGAAAATGTGCAGCGCACCGCGGGCCACAATTTTTAATAAGTGCACCCCCAAAAAGTTGGCATCCACATTGGCGTTGCCATCGACAGAGGCAGAGGCAGCAGCAGAGGCAGCGACGTTCGCGTTGACAAGGCAAAATGCCAAATGCCGCGACTTAAAACGAAAACATCAACATTGCTGGCCATTGGCAGTCCCGCTGTCCTGGTGTCCCACTGTCCTGCTGGCCCGGCTTTGCATCCGTATCAGCACAGCAAGCGAGAGAATGACTGAGAGAGAGAGAGAGAGGGGGGGGCGAGAGAGTACGGATTGTCCCTTCCAACATTTTCCTGGCCTTCCTTTTGATTTCACACGCTGCTATGCAATTTTGCCTATGCTTCGGGAGCATTGACCGGCCACAAAATGCACCAGCCCAAGCACCAGCACCAGCACCAGCACCAGCGCCCGCCCCGCACCCGCAGTCGAAACACACAGGCTCGACAAGCCCGACAGAGCCAGCAGAGCCCCCGTCCCCACCCAGAGAGCCCGCCCAGCCGAATGGCAGCCGCATCAGTTGGCACAACGTTGCGTAATATACAAAAATCACAGGAGACTAAAAGTCGAAAAGCCAAAGAGCCCGAAGAGCCCGTCGAGCTCGAGAAGCTCGAGGAGCTCGAAGAGAGGGCCACTTTTAAAGTTGATGTCTGATAAAATATAAATTTATTTATAGAATTTAAGGCACTTGCGGCAAAACCTTTCAAGCGCCACGAAATAATCCGAATAAATTAGTAATTAAATCAGAGCTGGCAACGGTGCGTATGATTTATATATCTATGTTGCTTACGGATTAATAAACCAATCAAAGCATCGATAAATAATTATTGCTGTAAATTGGTAAAGTAGAAGCCGAAGCATGAATACATCATTTATATGCATTGAGGCGTAAAACTCTGACAAGTGCTCAAATCAAATGTAATTTGAATAAAAAAAAAAAAATAAAAAAAATATTCACTAGAAATTACAGCATGATGAAATCGTAATTACGTAATTATGCTCCAGGTTTGTTGATTATGATTTTTAGTTCATTGCAGTTGAAGCAAATGTAATTTCAATACAAATATTTTGTTTAATGTATTTACATTTTGTTGCCATTAAACATTTGAATGAAATGTTAAATATTGAATTAAATATTTATTGAATATAATATGTGTGTACGTGAATTAGTAAAGAGTTGACCTAATTGCTTTGAATAATTTAGTATATTAAATTGAATAGTAAAAAAAATACTCAACATAAAATAAAAGTTCGATACATTAAATATGTATGAATAAAAAGTATTCAATAAACGACAAATATAATAGTTAAATATATTTTATATATAACAAATAATATTAATTCAATATATTAAATTTTGGGAAAAAAGTATTTAATTTATGAAATAATAAAAATTATTAATTAATTTATTTTTATATACATAAAGAGTATTCAAGATTTATTTATTTAATTTATGAAATAATAACAATTAATAATTAATTTATAACAATTAATAATGAATTAATTTATAAATTTATAAAAATAAAGATATACATAAAAAGTATTCAATATATTCCATATTTTAATGAAAAATAATTTTTATAAAAAATAAAAAAATATATATTTTGCATTAAAATTATTAATAAGCAATATTGAATATATTAAATATTTGCCATGTGTGTAAAATAATAATAATATAATATAATAAAATCTAAAAAAAAAATTAAATATGTAAAATGATAATTACACACAGAAACAATTTACATAAAAATACATTCAAAATATATAAAATAATATTTGAGTACAAATATATAATTTATAAAATTATTTCAAGGAATTAAAAAAATAATTTGCTGATTCATGAATTTACTGCATTTAATTCAATTTGCCCTTTCATGAATATTTAAAATAGTCCCTCAAGCAACACCCCTTTTGCAACTTTATTCAAATAAATATTTATTAAAAATAAATTTGAATGACATCATAATTAAATTCAAGCATAGGCAACATTGATGCACCGTTTGCTGCTCACCTAATTTAATATAAAGCGAAATATTTATTTATTTAATGTGTTGGTCGTATGCTCTATATACGATGCTTACCTAATTTATTTATTTAAAGTCGAAGCTGATTATTTTATTAAAGTTTCAATTTCGAGTCGCACTCTATTTGCTGTTGTTGTTGTTTGTGTTGTTGTGTGTATTTATTTCTATAATATTCGCGCTGAACAGCATTGAGAGTTTCATTTATTCGCGGTTTACGTTGATTAAGTCAAAGTAAATACGAAAGCCACGGTCCTTGCTCTGCTGCCGCCCCCTTCTCCTCCTGCAGCGAGCACCACCTGCCACCTTTGGCAGTGGAGTGAGGTGGGGGAGGTAGGTAGGGAGGCAGGCAAGCGTTTTCAATTGCTTTTCATGTGCGTTGAGACGCAAAAGTCAAAGCTCTGGGTTCAATGAATGCTGAGAGCTGCCGCCGTGAACTTTAATGCTCGCTTGAAGCGAGCCAAGGCGCAAGAGCGGTGCCGAGGGGGGGTGGGTGGCTGCTGGCTGAGGGTGGGTCAAGAGCCAGCCGGCTAGATTAGTGAACGAGTGATAAATCTTTATCACTTATTCAACAAACAGCGCCCAGTGCCGGCTAAATTGATTAATTGCTCAAATAAACGCGCGACGAGTCGAGACGAGTCGAGACGCGTCTCATCTTCACTTATCTCAATTCGTCTGCACTCAGCACTCGGCACTCAGAGCGGCGGCTCTCACAACATTCGCCGCGGGCCCTTTAAGCCAACAACGTGGCCACAAATCAAAGTAGCCCCGCGGTCTGGCTAAACGCTGACAACTCTCGTCACGTTCCGCACAACGGAAATAATTTATCAAAGTGGGTTTATATTAAATAATGACTAGATGACACCAATAACGATGCCCATAGCCATGGTCGGCATAATTAGTAGACATTCTGTGAGGGGGGGGGGGGGGGGGGGGCAGGGGGGGTGACGAGTGCAAATTAAAAAACGACAGAAATAGATTATTGATGGGTCGACGCTCTTTTGACTGGATTGATGAGTGGGGCTGGGTAGGGGGGTAATATTAAGGAATTACATTTCATACACTTGTAAGGCCTGTTGTCTTCTTCTTCTTGCCTGTTGGCCAGTAAATATTTACATTGGCCTAAACCAATTACGAGCGCACGCCCCCAAAAAATGCGAGCAAAACCAGAATAAAAACCATTTAGTTGGCCAGGCTCAAAGCGAAATTATGTGCACAACTGGCAAAGCGCTTTTCATTTTATTTTCTCTCCTTCTCCTTCTTCTTCTTGTTTTTTGTTAATTAACTCAGTTAAAAGTGCGCTAAACAAATTGCAAGGGATATCTTTTTGTTTTTCTTTCTCGTCTACTAATTTTTGTGCTTTATTTTTGCTTTTTTTTTTTTGCTTTTTTTGCGGCTCTTAAAAAGTTATGAACGCTTAGCGGAAAAATTTTAAGACCTTCCGAGATAATTAACCAAAGCATAAGCCCATTTTCCAAGTGTTTGAGTAGGCCAACAAAAACGTCGCATACATGAGCTGCGCCTTACGGAAAGACTGTCTGCAGCGATGTCAACTGAGAGAGAGAGAGAGAGGGAGAGAGAAAGAAAGTTCTAAGAAAGAACTAAGTGATATCCTGTAATAGACGTGGGTATATATAGGTGTGGCATACGACTGCTGCTCAGAGCCTAAAATGTATATTTCCTATTATGAGTAGAGTCCAACGACAAAGGAGCATTGTATAGTATATAATGGGCAGGACTTGCAGATACCCTGTACGCAAACATCCTTTAGAGCTCTTAGAATAACACTTGAATAGTAATTATATTAAGAGCCAAGTTGATAGACCTAAGGATACCCTGTAGTACGTTATGTGATACAATTTTCGGTATAATACATGTGCCTAAGCTATGAAACTGAACTAGGAACATAACTATGAATAGAACGCAATGGCGTCTGCCCATCGATGGACAGGCAGGACCTTAAGATACCCTGTACTATGCGATATACTGTTTAGAATAATATAAGCCTGAAGTGTATATTGAATGCAAGCCAAGTCATGAAAAGTCTTAAGTGAAGGAATGAAGACAAAATGAAGGACTAACAGATACCCTGTACGAAGATATCCCTTAGAAAAATAATAATGATTATTATAATAGCCGCAAGCAGATTCAAAACCAAGTTGACTTGAGTCTTCAATGTATGTATAATACTATGAATCGTAATTTACCATAACTGAAGAAGGGAAGACTTGCAAATACCCTGTATTAAGATGGAATAAAATAATATTATGAATAATCAAATTGATCTTAAATCAAACTAATCTGAGCTTAAGTCACTTCCCACATAAATGCACAGCCAATATACCCGCTGCTCTCATATCCATGTTCAAGAGGTATTCTAAACGGGAAGCGCTCAATGCTCATTGAGATTTTTTGCAAACATTTTGATTATAGACTTGAAGTGCGAACAGATTACTGAAACCGATTTTCGTAGGCAATGGGGGTGCCCACATCAACACACACACACACACACACAATAGACTATGTGCGCGTACACTTCCTTGATCAGGCCTGTTGACAGTCGTCCGTGAAACGTCAAAGTCAATATACAAAAAATAAAGAAGAAGAAGAAGAAGAAGAGAAAAAAAAAGAATGGTGCGAGGCTTTGCCATTCAGTCTGTTTAGTAGGTGCTATAATACAATCAGCCGAATCAGACAGGCGACGAAACGTGGCCACATTAAGCAGGTGAGTGTTGGCACGCCCACTCACACACGCACACACACACACACACGCACGCACACGCATACTCGTGCAGTAAAACGCGAGACGGGCGCATTATGCAAAACTTTTTAAAAGTCAGGCAGAAAAATGTTTTTGAAACGCTAAATTACTTTTGAATGGCAGCCGGGCGGGCAGCACTGTTGATATGGGCGTGGCAGCAACGTCACAATTTCATTTGTGCTTCCTCATACACCACGACCACGCCTCCGCCTACCCAGCCACCCAGCTAGTCTTGCGCCGCAGCTTTAGTGGGCGTATGTGTGTGTGTGTATGAGTATGTGTGTGTGTGTGTGGGCACATTTTTTAGCGTTACGTCTGAAGAGCGGAAATACTTATCCCAACACTTGAGCATCATGTGCTGCCGACGCAGCGTCGACTGCGCTATGTGCTGCCAGCAAAAAAAATAAAGCTAAAAAGAAAGCTTAAAAAAGCTAAAACTGTTCAAGCTGACTATCAAATGCTCTTTCTATGATGTCTGAATGAGTTTTCGAGCTGAATTTGCAGGTTTTTATTATTATTATTTTATTTATATTTAATTTTCGTTTTATTTAGTATTTTTAATATTATTAATATAATTATAATTATTATTTTATTACTATCATATTTAATTACTTTTAGCCTTGTTTATTCACCTCCTTCACATTCTGCTCTCTTTTCTGATCTCTTCTTGAATGAATATCATATCCCCTTTCCCCCCTCGGGGTCCGTGGCTTTCGGCTCTGTCAAGCGGCTGGCGAAAAGGCTTATACTCCAGCTGGGCGCTGCCAAACTTGCATAACTGTGCCACGCCGTCTCCACGCAGTGTCTTAGCCGCAAGCGTCTAAGGTCGCAGCAGCACTCGGTCAGGGGGCGGGGCGGGCGTGGCAGAGCCGTGTAGGTGTTTTGAATGTTTAGCTCAAGTGGCTTTTTAAAACATATTCTATGCTAATTAAGGGCCTGCGCTTGGGGCAGGTGGCGGCAAGGGGCGCTGGGTGGGCGTGTGGGAGGCGTGTGGTGGGCGTGTGTGGGGCCATGGCTTAAATGAGTTGTCGTCGTGGACGTTCTTGTTTGCCTTTGATAAGCAAAGATTGCTGCCAGCCAATGTCATCAATGGGGTGGGTGGGGCAGTGGTTGGGCGGCTGGGTGGCCTCCATTGCGTAATCCTTAAAGTTGAATTTCTGTTCACAGGCTGCCATCGAGCGCCAGCCAGGCCAATTTAATTAACGAATTAACAAAGCCAGAAGTTTTTGCGGCTTTTTTAAGTGATTTCGGTTTCGGCAACAGCATCCCCATCAGGGTCTAGACTGCGGCGCCCAATTATTTTGCGGCCTTGTTGTGCATAATTGAATTATTGCCATATGCAAAGCCAAAAATAAAGGATAAAGCCCAGCCCACAAGACTCTGCCTCCCGCCCTCTCTCTCTCTCTCTCTCGCTACTATTCAGTGTGACCCAAACAGAGCCCAGCCCCGAAAAGCAGCCCCAAAAATCAACCCCAAGCGACAGCCGACAGACGACGACGAGGCGACAAACTTTTCTCTTGTGGCTTTTTATATTTTGGCGGCTTTTGCTTGTTAAATAAATCAAAGTCGACAAAGCTCAAATAAAAATAAGAAAAAAATAAACACTAAGCCCCAGTAAAAGGCAAAGACAAAAGGCGCTCGGCTCAGACCGAAAGGGCGCCAATAAATTGAATTATAAATTTAATTGAGAATTGGCTCTGCCCCAGCCCCCCACTTGACGCATTAACATTAACGAGTCTTACAACTGTTACCCTGTTCCGAAAGCTCCATCAATATTACGATATAAATATATTTGCTCGCACTTTAAATAGAGAGGATTGTTTCGATGCCGAGAGACCCAAGACCTTCATCCGACTGGGGATAGTAATCAATATCCACCCGAGAGACCTGCTTACTTGATTGTAGTATTACTTAAAGCTTATCAAATTTATTTATTTATTTTGTAGAGATTCGAATTATTATTAAATTAAGAGAAACTTAAAAATAAGTCACTGATAACTGCGTTCTTTATCAATCCCATATGCTATAGTGAGACAACTTAATAGTTGTTTTTCTGAAGCCAATATGTATTCTCATTCCGCCTGATGCTGTGCTTGATACTGGCTTGACCGAAATAGTCCAATAGGCTTTATCCTTATCAAATCTGTTTTATTTCCTCACGTATTTATTCTCTTGTGAAATTCTCTGTAGTCTTATATATACGAGACAATTTCAATTGGTTAATTTTAATTCAGATTAAGCTCCTTCCAAAGCAGCAGAAATATTTTGTTATAATATTTTATTAAAAATAAATTAATAAATTTAATAATGCAATAGTTATAATTTGTTAATTTTATCATAACAATTGCAAAATAAAAATCTAAAAAAAAAAAAAAAACAGAATTTAAATGCTTAATTAAGTTTCCAGCATAACATTTGCTTAGTAAAATATTTTAAATAATGTTAATGCCAGTTCCCATAAACAAGAATTGTTCCTCCTGCAGCATTTCATGTTATGCTATTAACAGCATTCTGTTAATAACATAACTCCAACACCAGTTCTCTTACTGGTTTTCTGTGCTTGACACCCTCTTGTTCATTGCCTCTCCTGGTATTGACACTTATAATACAATTTATCCGAGCTGCAGAGCTACCATCCCGCATTGCAACGCCCGACGCCTCTACTCCAACAAATAAAAAGAAAATGGAAAAGGTTTTCCTGAAGACTAGCATGAAGCATGACCCTGCTCTAGCCTGAAGCTGCCAAATACTTAAATAGGCAATACTAAAGTGAGCCCAAAAACGATTTTAAGATTCTTATATTAGAAAAGTTCAGTGCAATTCTCGAATTCGGCAAATGTGGAGTAGTTTCATTTTACCTCTCTAGTAATACTCATCCCACTCTTCCATGCTCTTGCTAAGCAAACAATCTCCCATGTGCTACGACTTTGTAGCTGACTTATTTCTACCTAGATCGGTAGATCGAATTGAACTAGTTACAATCCCTGCTCCATTCACAGAATCTGTTTGCGGATCTGTGTAGACTTTATCCATGGGGGCCTCCCCATTTTCTAGCTGCCTTCAGAGCTGCGCCATCAGCAGCGTCGCTCAGCTGGCGGCTATTAGCTGCGAGCTATGGGCTGCTCATAATGCGGCCAGTCAAGAGCCCAATTGGAGTTAAGCGAGCAGCACAAATGGTGGCTCAGCTCAGGCCTGACCACCTATTTCCCACACATTTGACCCGCGGCCTCGCCAGAGCGAGCATCTCGTAAGACATACGCCCGCGCTTAATGCAGCCTGCCCTGCAGCGGTCTGCGGTTGGTTGGGCCAGGGCCTGCCATGGGCTGGTCGCCGTGTGGGCTGCCTCCCAAAAGGCTCCTAGCCACAAGGCGTTTGCCTCTGTAATACAAAACGGCCCAAGCCACTCGACAAGGCTAATGCGACTTTATGGCATCATAAACAAACCCCTTAAAAGTGTCAAAACAAATCTTTTTTATGGAGAACAAAATGAATATATGTATATAAAAATATATAAATATAAAAAAATATAAAAATATATGAAAAAAAAATGTATTCTTTTATATATATGCTAGCGTATATTTTTACCAGAAACCGAATCAGAGCAAAGAATTTATCGAAACTCGTTTTTATACTCATTCCCAAACCGGAAATGAGTATATTGGTTTTCTACAACGTCCGCCTTGCGCGTTCGTCTGACCGAATGAATTATCGGAAAGACTACAGACTTGAAATTAAGATTATTTACTCCTGTATATCCTGGAATTATAGGGTTACAAGATTTTTGCGATCCTCAAATTGAAATATTCCATTTTCATATCTATAAACGAGAACAGGTTTGTTAAATTGCTACGGATTTGAAATTTTTAGTGTATATTCCCATTGGGAACACAAGCTGAAGGAGTTATGATTGTTAAATCTACGTCCATTGGGGGCGTGTGAAATCGGCTCAAACTGTACTTGTTTAACTATAGTTAATCACTCAATATTTAACGACTAAATTACAGCATGTTTGATAGCTTCTTATTAGCATTTAAAATTAAAGTTCATATATATTTAAAGATGAAACATCGATATGTTCCTTGATCGATTAATTTCGATGAAAATCGATCATTTTTCTTATAAACTAAAATGAAGTGATATGATTATTAATCGAGAGCCAGACCTTTGCTGCAATTGCATAAAATATTCTCATTTATATATTCACATTTCAGATATATTTCAGATATATTCGTATTACTAAATATTTATTATAATATCAGTTTATGTGTAGATATACAAGACACCGTCATGCATGCTACAGCTTGGCAACACTTCTCTTTACTTACACACACATGCTGAACAGACTATGTGGAAGCCGTTGCTTTTGGAGGGCGGAGAGAGTGAGCGAGAGAGAGAGGGAGAGGGAGAGGGAATGATTTATAGATCTGAAAGAGAGATAGCGATGCTGGTAGGGCGAGAGGTGGTGGTGGTTGGGTAGAGTTTGACGTACCGTTTCGGCTGAACAATCTTTCGTTCGTTGTTGCGTATGGAGGCGTTCGGACCGTATCGTCCGAGCAGTGCGCTCTGGGATTGAGAGATGCCACCGGCGGCACTGGCGCTGGCCGCTGTGATAGCCGCGATACCGCTGCGCAGGGAGGTGCCTAGCTCACGATGATGGAAGGCGCCAATGGCTGACTGCGATTGTACGGCATAGTCGAGGCCGGGTAGCTCCAGCGAAGCAATCGGATGGATGCGGGTCAGCGAGAGCGTGCTCTCCAGCACCGTACTGAGCAGCGGTGCGCTGCGCAGGGATCTCAGACTGCCGCGCCTCGTTAACGTATCGGGCTTATACATTTAGCCAATGCCCGCTCCCACTCCCCGCCGCGGGGAGCCGGGAGAGCTGCTTGAGCTGCTGGAGCCGGGGCAGCCGAATCGCCAGCCCACCAGCTCGACAGCCCTTTTCACACTCACGCCCGTCGCCTAATTGGTCAAGTGCTGGCAAAGCGTGCACGCAGTCAACCCCTGCCCAGCCCAGCCCAGCCCAGCCCGGCTCAGTCCGGCCAGGTCCCAAATGGCTGCTTGGCTCGTATAATTGTTATAAACGGTTTGGGTCTGTTATCGGCACTCTTTTGCGGCACGGCGACGTTTTATAAGCAATTACGTTGCCAAGTGTGTAAAACTTGTCGGTCACGCGACCGCCGACTCCAGCTCCAGCTCCAACTCCAACTTCAGCTGTGACTGCAACTCCCACTACACACCTTCACGAGCAATTCGTGGCTGGTGACTAGTGACCGCCTGCGTTTTGTTTGCGCAAATGTTTGTACAAATTACTTATCGCCCGACAAATGGCCGCGGCGACCCCGACGTCTCGTCTCGTGGCTCCTGCTTTGCATATGATTTGCATGAGATTCGCTTTGTCCGATTGCGCTCGGGAGCAACTGGACAAACAGTGCCTAGGGCAAAGGGGCAAGGAACGGAGGTGGAGGTGGAGGGGGGATAACATTGGTGTCGAGCTACGGACGCTATTTACAAAAATGTACAAAATGCTCTCTAAGTGCAATCAATACACTGCAATGAATGCGGCACAACGAGTGCTTCGAGTGCCCAGACGACGCCGCCGATGTGGAGGGGGCGTGGTCGGTGGCAGAGTATGCAGCTATCCTCTCAATTGAGCACTGCTTGTTCGTCTACAAGATTACGTAATGAATTGAGCTCAAAACTCAATGCAAGTGTGTGTGTGTGTGTGTATTTATGTGTGTGCGTGTGCATGTAGAGGCATATACATATATTTACCACCACATACGCTGAGCTGCATCTGAATGGACTATAAACCCACTAAATATTAATATATACATATATACATTTACAAACTATGATATAAATGTAGACTGAGCTGAGCAGAGCAGAGAGAGGAGAGAGAGAATGAGAGAGATATCGTAAATTATGGGTAAACCCTATAATATAGCAAAACACCAACTGGCTGAATAACTATATAAAATATATCATTTAATCATTAAATAAATCTTCACTTTGATCAGCTTCAGATTGGACTTTTTTGAACTCTTTTTCTTTCTCATTTTAAATATATTTTTCAATAAAAAATATAAAAATTTTTCAATAAATTGAGCTGGACTTGATTCAATTTGAGAATCAATTGTCTAACAGTTTTTTAAATAATTTATTTAATTTTATCCAATTTAATATTAGACTTCATCTAATGAATTAATACATACGTGCCCCCTTTGATCAGCTACTGATTAAAAAAAAATAATCTGCCTTCATATAATTAAAAAAAAAATTATTTACGGATTAATATGAACTCTCCTTTTTTTTAAATTTATTTTTATTAAATTGATGTATATTTCTTGTTATTTTCTTTTATTTTTTTTTTTTTTTAGTCTAAAATTGAAATGAAAATTTCAAACAAAATTCCTTTCATCAAAAATTAATTCAACTTTATTTATATTCTTTTTTCTAACAGTCGACAATTCGGACATAAGCCACAAGATAAATTCTTTTAACCAAAAATGATTAGAAATTTGTTAAAGCGACAGTGAAATCACTTTCAAGCTAAATATTCAAACTTAAGTTACAGAAATAGTTTAGACGGAATAAATTCGGACAATTTCTCAAATACCCGCTAAAATATATTAAGATAATTATATTATTTGAGCTACATGAGACAGCATACAACGCCACCTAGCGGGCAAGGCCTGATGATCTTCAAGAAATAACTTCAATATCAAGTTAAGCAGGGCAATAGTTAACTTCCTTTGCTTCTTGCTACAAATTCAGACCTAAGCTCAATGCGGAACTCGTAAAAATGAACAGATTCCATGTAACGTACATTAATGACAAACTATACATATATACATATGTTGTTTACAATCAGAATTGGCTATAAGAATTATCTAAGATAAAGATGAGCTGAAATTGTAATTTATATTTTACAGACGTTTATGAAATCTCGATGTTGATTTCTTCTCAAGACCTAAGTTGTATGTGTGACACATTGAGAGTTTCTAGAATGTCAAGTAATCGATAAGTGTGGATATCGATAACTATTGGTCAGCTAGACTCGCTAGTCTAGTATGTTGGGCGAATTGATGCATATTTTACAAGAATCGAATCGGCTCAAAGATGCAAACTTCAGTTCATTCGAGAGACAAAGAGAGAGAGAGAGAGAGAGATAGATAGATTTGTGCATATTGTAATTGATAATGTTTCATATATTGTGTGCTTATAATTAGTAAATTGTATGAGCATGCATGTTGGATAGTTGTTCTAAACTCACTTGTGTCAAATCTAAACAAACGATGATGACGTTGTTGATTAATTATGATGGCAATGAGGGCATTGGCAGTGTTGAGGCGGTTCTTGTTCTTATAGAATTGTTGTTGTTGTTGTTACTGTTGTTGTTATTGTTGGTGCTGCTGTTACTGTTGCTTGTTGCTTGTTGGCTGTGGCAGTGTTGCAAGCTATTGGCTCTTCCACTGGGGCAACAAAACCGCAGCTAACGCCGCCCTCTCCGTGCCCGTCTCCTCTATCCACTCCAATATTGTTTTGTTTTTCTCTGGCCCGGCACTCGGATAAGTTCATTTAGCACTGCACTTCATATATATATATATATGTATATACATATACATATACATACACATAGACATATACATATACATATATCTATATGTGTATATATATATGTATGTATATATATATATATGTGTATAGATAGATAGATAGATAGATGTTATATATCTATTGGTTGTAATGACTTTTCGATTTATTTACAGTTTTGTTGTAGTTGCTGTTGTTGTTGTTGTTGTATGACTCGTTCTAAGCGTTGCTCAAGATGGTTTGGGAGGCAATCGATCGCAGTAACTAGCGATTGCTTCGTCTGACTAACTGATTGAGTGGGTGACGTGTGCACTGATTGATAAATATATATATATATATGTATATATATTGAATAGCTGATCGATTAATCGACTGATCGACTGACTGACTGATTGACTGACTGACTGACTGACTGATTGACTGACTGACTGGTTGGTTGGTTGGTTGTTTGGCTGACAGGTTTTGCACTAGTTGTATGACTGATTGAACCTACTATGAAGCTGGACGAATCAAATGGGTAGCCACTGGCTGTGCTGATGCTCGCAATCGTTGCTGCTGCTGTTGATGTTGCCGCCGATGTTGTTGTTGTTGGTGCTGCTGCTGCTGCTGATGTTGCTGCTGCCAGCACTGTCTCTGGCTTTAGCGTCTTGCCACCGAGTCCAATCCATGTTTGGCCGTGCTGCTGCGTTCAGCCTACACATCCGACACGCACACACACCCACACACGGCGCGCGTGTGTCTGTGCGCCCCGACTGTCTGCAGTTGTGTGCGTGCCTCAGCAATGAACCAAACAAAAAACAAACAAAAAATTCACTCGCTTCGCGCTCACTTTGCCCGCGCACACTCGACTCGCGCGTCTATCGCACTAATCGTTATCGATAACAGCCTCGTTGATTCGCACTGCAAATAGAAGAGGAAACAAAAAAACGAAAACTTCATTTTAATATTGAATTTAAGAGCTTCAACTAATCATGCAAATAGATTTCGCATTCGTTATGCTAAAGATATGGGGGACCGCAGCGACAACAACAAAAATAAATCAAAGTTTCCCCTAAACATAAGTTGTTTATATTGATTTAGATTTCTTGCTCTTCTTCTTGCCATGTTTGTTTTCAGTTTCGGTTTTAGGGTTCGGCTTACACCCAACTGGGCCCCAGAGCAGCTCCCTGCCGTTTGGTTGGTCACTTTTGCTCTGCTTTGATTGATGGATTCCCATGTTTACCCATCGAACCATTACCAAAGATGATGATGATGATGATGATGATGATGAAGGACAGGAAAAAGTCGAAGAAGAAGAAGGGAAGGGCTAGCCACACACACAACGGGAGACGAACAGATTTCGATGGAGTAATACTCGATTATCGTAATATATCATAATTCCCTAGTTTCCATGGGGCTAGCTCTCTGCGCTCTGACAGTTTTAAGGTCAAAGTTGAAAGCCTATGAAATGCATTTGATTATTATTATTATTATTACTATGCATATTATGTTTAGTGAGCGGAAACCTGAGCAGGAGAATTGCAAATGGAATGGGAGTCGCAGAGCTAGAGCTGCTTTAAGGCCTGCCCTAACATTAAATTCTCGAATGTAAATCAAATTGATGTGAATAGTTATGATATATTGCCAGAAAATCGAGTTCTCCTTTCGTCCATTCCCTCACTCAGCCGCAGCTTTAGCGGGAAAACTGAAAACTTTAAGGCACATCTTAAGTTCGTTGCGAGGCAAAGTCCGCTACATGCTACGTGCCAACACGCTTGCACCCACCCACACACCCACACACACACACACACACACAGTGAAAGGATGCCCATTGAGAAGGGAAGGAAGAAGAAAAAAAAAATGAAGTGAAATTTACTTTGACATATTTTTGTGCTTAGCAAAGCAAATACTTTCATTATTTTTGCTGTTGGCATTAAGTTTCTTGCATTGTTGTTGTTCCCGCCGCTGGCCATGTGCTACGTAATCACACACACACACACACACACATACACTGGCATGCTGAGCCACTTGCCTCTGAGCTGCATTTGAGTGAGGCTCAAAACATTTGTGGTCACGCCCACAAAACAGAACACAAAGCGAGCCGAGCAGGAGGTGGAATATGCTGCATATACTATGCTATATTCCACTGTATATATATGTATATGTGTACATATATATATGAAGATGGCCAACGTGGACAGAAGCGGTATTTCGTACACATTTCGGACAGCAGGACAGAGGGACAGAGACAGAGACGTGGCTAAGGGGTCACTGTATAAGCACAATATGCGGGAGCGGTATTTCGATAAACGCCACTGGACCAGCCAAGCCCAAACAGGGCAGGGGCAGGGCAGGGGTGGCGAGGGTACGGTGTTTTGGGGCGCTGTCACGTTAGTTGTGGAATTTGTAATTTTTGCTCAAAACAATTTTATATGGCAGCGCTTGGTAGACTGAAACTGATTGTAGATACGACACGCTCCTTTGACTCAGCGACCCAGCGACCGAGCGACCGAGCGACAGACTCACTTTCTTTGTTATCTGTATATACAAATACATATACAGATATACATACACAAGTGCGTGTGTGTGTGTGTACATATGTAAAAGCATAAGATTGTGTTGTGTCGCGTCTTCTTTTTGCTGGAGTTCATGACACAATTTCAACGGCGATACGCTTAAATAGACTTTTATTTATGTTACGCCCCCTACCAGAGCCATGCCCAAAGATACGCCCACATGCCCATAGTTCGGTGTAATCAATTTCTCTTGTGTAAACTTTAACAAAATCTATATCAATATATATATAATATAACATCTTGATTTTTTTGTTTCCTCTTTTTTTTTTTTTTGTTTTTTTTTTTTTTTTTGACTTCGTTTTTTTTTTTTTTTTTTTTTTTTTTTTTTTTGTGACTGCGATTGTTGTTGTTTTTTTTTTTTTTTAATTTTTAGTTTGAGGTGTTTAATAAAAAAACCAAAAGAAAAAATATTTTATACAGATACTATGTGAGTATATATGAAGGGCAAATATATATGTCATTATGTATGTATGTCCTTTTTATGTAAAATTATATTTTATATACTTTGTTTTGCCATTTGTTACTGAACAAGATCTAAGTAGACCCTACCATATATTCATCTATATATATATTTTTCCCATAAGTTAGCAGCCCTAGGCTATCAGTAGACCTCAGATATAGAGAGCTATAGATAGGCTTCTATACAACACACTGAGAGCGAAGCAATTGTGGACCGAAAGGATGTCCAGCTAAGAGACCGAGAAGTAAGTGCTGTCGCGTACCTGAGGCTTAATTTTGATGGCCATTGTCATTATGACTCGGCCATAAAAGGGATAAACTATAAAACGATCGGAGGCGTGGACTGAGGGGCGGAGTGACCCCTAACAGCAATTGAGCACTTTATAGCTCAATAATTCGACCAATGGGAATTGACTTTATTCAACTGCAAGCTGAGGCTGTAGAAATACCCTAGGCATACCCTAGGCTAATGAGGTATAGAAGGTATATAAGTATATCAAGTCTACAAGTTAAAGGGTATATAAGGTAAGGATGGTATACACACAATCTATGTGTATATATTATGTTTATAAGGTATAACAAATATAAAATCTATATAAGGTATAAAGCGTATATCAGGCAGCGCGAATGTATTATATATATGTATATATTTTATATGATTTTTCAAATTCCGAGTTACACTCTAGGTAACATCTATGTCGTTATAGCACATCTGCTCAACTAAAAGTTATTCTTTATATGAATGTCTACTATTGTATAAAGTAATTAGCTCATATGTCATATTAAAATCTCCCTCTCTCTCTGCCTTTCTCTGTCTCTCTCTCTCCATCTCTCTCCATCTCTCTCTTTCTATCTCTCTCTCTATATATATCTTTAAGTTACCTCCACACTTGAATTTACTTTAACTCATTTCAAGTAATTTTTAAGCCTTCTGCTTTCTCCTTCGAAGCTGATACGCAACAACTTTGGGGGGCAAATTCCAAAGTTAATTGTTCAGCCGTTCGAGCTCATTTCTCTATTTCTGTCCCAGTCGCGATTTGTCAAGTCAAGCGGCATCATTAGTGGAACATCGTCATCAATATACGGTTACATGACTCGGGGCTTGAGTTTGGCTTATGATGCTCCTCTGCTTCCTCTTGCCCAACTCCAACTAGTAGTACTTTATTATGCTTTAACTTCCGAGTTCCAAGTTGCCTGTTATTGCTGTTGTTGTTGTTGTTGCTATTGTTATTATTGTTATTGGCATTGCTGTTGCTGTTGTTGTTGCTGTTGTTGCTGCTTTCATTGGTACCATATAAAAGGCTACCGAAACTCTTGGTCGCTCGTAAATTTTGCGAAATAAAATGGCAATAAAACAAGCCATATTCTTATGCTCTTGTGTTTTTCGTACATTTGGCAATTATTTGATTACTTTAGCCCGAAAATTTATTAGCTAAACAAACATTGAAATTCATACACACACACAAACACACACACACACACAGACAAGGTTTGGCGAGTGTTGAAGCACGTTTCCTTGCTTAGAAAGAGACGACACTAGCACATGAGACACATAGTGAAAGAGAAAGAGCGAGTGAGAAAGAGAGAGAGAGCAGCTCTTGGTAAATATTAAATTAATCAAGTTTCATTTTTCGGGTTTAATTATTCGTGTAGATGATGTTTGCGACACACAAACACACATACACACATACACACAGCTGGTCTATTTGCCAAATCTTTATCACTTCAATCTACACACACACACACACACACACACACATGGATGTTGGTCGTGTGTAGACACAAGGCACACCTAGGCACCTACGCATGGCGCCCAAAATTATGCAATCCAATGTGCCTCTGAATAATTACACAGCCGTGCACCGTCAACATTCATCAGCGGCGCACAGAAAATATTGTTTATTCAACACGAACGCGCCGCAGTGCAAACTGTCAACTGTCGCTTGCACCTAGCGCAGGACATAAAGCAGGCCTCCAATTGGAATTACCTAGTAAAGCAGAGGCACATAGAGTGGATAGAGAGAGAGAGAGAGAGGGAGAGAGAGAGAGAGAGAGAGATAGAAAGACTGAGCGATTGGAAGACAGAATTTGAGAGAGATAAAGAAGGGGAGAGCGAGAGATTTGGAGATATCGAGTAAAAGAACGAAATATACTGAGAGAAAGAGAGAGAGAGAGAGAATAGAAAGTAAAAATGGGAGAGAGAGGTAGAGAGAGAGAGAGAGAATAGAAAGTAAAAATGGGAGAGAGAGATAGAGAGAGAAAGAGAGAGAGAACAGAATGCGAAAATGGGAGAAATAGAGAGAGAGATAGATAGGGAAACCGAACAAGTAGGAATATGTGGAAAAGAGATAGAGTAACAAAAATAAATATGTTGGAGGAGAGAGAGAGTAAAAAAGATCAATATATATATAGAGAGAGAGAGAGAGTGAGAGAGTAAGAGACAGACAGAGAAGCGTAGAACCAGAAAGGTAGAGCAAGTGAGCTAAGTGATTTGCAGAGGGACAGATCAGAGAGAATTAGACAAAGAAAAAGATCAAGAGGTCAAGAGAAAACACAAAATAATAGAGAGGTGATGATAAAGAAATCGAAGATAGAAAAGAATAGACACAGTGACAAGGACAGATGCAAAAGCACAGATAGAAAGGGAGAACTAGAATCAAATTGACGTAGAAAAAGACATGAAGTGAACGGAACTTTTGTCACGCAGACATCAACCTCACCTCCCCATATAAATAGCCATGCCAGGTTGCTCGGGCTAGAGAATGAGTCCAAGCGCCATCGCTGAGCAGTGCTGCTTGCTCAGGTAGTGTGCCTGCCCAACTACAAATGCGCAGAGAGAGAGAGAGAGAGAGAGAGAGAGAGAGAGCGATGTCTGCTCACACCAAGATACCCTGGGAAACACTTGATCGCATTAAATGAGGATGCTTGAGCCTCGACAACTGAAATGTGTCCTGGGCCAACATTGGCAATCCACTCTGATCCCATTAATCTGCAGCTGCAATTGCCTCGTTCCGGCATCGTCAAAGTGGAGAGGCAAATGTGCGGCTTGTCAGCTGCTTTGGTCGGCAATTTTGGGGATAAGCCTGTTGTGGTATGTGGCCTGGGCATGCGAGGGAGCTAAGTCCAATAATTGGGTATGTCAATATGTTAAAAATGTTGAGAGCGAGGAAGGAGGGGAGGGGGTGGCCAACTGGGCGAAGGCTGGACCGGAGCGAATCAGGGAAACGTGGATAATGCGATTTCAATGGCCATATGCGTTTAACATATTAAAATACACTTTGTTGTATTAGAGCCTAAGCCGAAGAGGACATGACCGGGAATGCCGGAAAAATCGTTGGCATTGTCAATCCTTTTCGCACAAGGAGGTCCGTCCGAGGACCAGGCAGGGCTCAGCGAGGGGCTGGACCGAGTCAGATTAGGCTCAGGCAAATCATCAACACATCATCAAGGACAGATGCAGATAAAAGCCACGCACTAGCCCGTTGAGCAGGAGACGGGAAGGCGTGGAGGCGGACGAGCTGGCGCGCAAGTCGAAGAATTCGGAATGCTCTTGGAATATCTGGTAGATGGGCTGCTAAGACACAGCCACGCCGAATTGAATCAATAAAATTCAAATTAGTTTTGGGTAATCATTGTGGGGGACTCACGCTCACGCTTCGAGCTCCAACTCTGTCGCTCTGTGTGCGTGTGTGTGTGTGTGTTTGTGTGTGAGCAGGGGTTCAATCATTTATCCATTTCAGTGGTGGGCCATTGCAAAAAGGATCCAAATTGATACCGTGCAGCTCAGCCTAGCACCACACCACCCCGAACCGCACCGCCCCGCCGCGCCCCTCTGCTTTCAGCACGGCTCGCACCACCAAAGTTTGGAGCAAAGTGTTTGCTGGCCTAATCCAGTTGAGCAGCCAGTGAATGGAAAACCCCAAACAGAATGGACAGACGGACGGACGGACAGACGGACAGACGGACGTACGGACAGAACGACCCGAAGTCGGCGCCTCGAATTCGACTTTGCTTGTTGTCTAGGCAAATCAAATTAGAATCAAGTAATTTTGCCATGATTCCCAACGTTTGACCGCAAGCTCAATTAAATTACCAACTTCAGAAGGAGCAGGGCGAATGACAAACGTAAATGCGAGACAAAGTCGACGCAGCAATACACTATAGAGCCCATGTGGTCTAGGGTATAGAGACTAGAGTTCAAGTGAGTTCAAGTCACATTCAATTGCCGAGCTTTGAATATTGTTTCCTCAGTTGAGCAGCCAGACAATATTCCCAGATGGGTGCTCGAGTCCTGTGGCGTATTAGTGGACCGCTGCCAATCCGTTAGCCGCGTCATTTCATCTCACTGCGCTCCATCATCGACTACGTTGGGGGCTTTTTCGGCGATTTGCATTTCCCCAAGGAAACGGGCAACCGTAAACCAAGCATCTAACACTTGTCGTTCTCGTTCTACCTCTCTCTCCCACTCCCACTCCCTCTCTCTCTCTCTCCCTCACACATTCCATTTGGCACTCCCTTTCGGTTGTCTGCTCAGCTCCAGCGCTTTTATCCTTTAGCTAGTTTGTGGGTCATGCTTGGCGGCTAAGGCGTTAAGTGTCTTGGATTTATTATTAGATTTGTCTTTGTTTATGTGCTTGCGCGCCAGTGTGTGTGTGTGTGTGTGTGTGTGTGTGTGTGTGTGTGTGTGTGTGTGTGTG
>NW_022046098.1:74269-85137 GCF_001654015.2 Drosophila navojoa | reverse complement strand
TTTTTTGTGCGGCAATAAAATACCTAAGCACTTCACATATTGCATTTGAAAGTTGTTTGGGCATTTGATTTCAATTTAAAAACTGGCTTAATTTTCAAAAGTAAATTGTTGTTGTTGAGTTAATTAACTTGACAGTTTCAGTATTTCAAGTATTTAGCACAAGCGCCAAATTTTTTTTATTAAATTTAATTTTACCGCAACTCCGCGCAATGTTTTTTTTTTTTTTTTTTTTTTTTCATATATGAAGTGTTGAAAGGGCTTCAATTTAACACGTATGGCAAGTATTTCATAATGAAGAGCTGCGCATAAACTTAATTAAATTGCAATACAGCACACACACACACATTTATAGGGATTTCTTTTTGTTGCTACTCATTTGGTTGCAAGTGCATTTTGTGTTGCTCGCTTTTGTGCGAGTTAATTTTTGTGCAGTGCGAAAAGTTCAAAGAGGGAAACTCTAGTTGCAGCTCCACCAATGACTGTCTGTGAATTTATGATGTTCTCTGTGTGTATGTGTGTGTGTGTTGCCATGGACTGCGTCTAGCATTAATGCTTGTTCACATGCAGCAAGCTGCTTGAAAGCTCTTCAAGTTTTATGGCCACATAAGCGGCCACATTACCATCACCAGCTACAATTCTAGCCGATTCAGCGAGAAATTATGCCACGCCAGTTGGGCTTGAGTGTGGAGTAGCAGGAGCAGCAGCAGCAGCAGGAGACGGAGCACCAGCAGCAGCAGCTTTTAGCATTTGATTGTTCTGTGCTCTGGGCGGCTTCGCTTCTGCTGGTCAGTGGGCCAGCAATATATAAAATTTATTAGCAGAAATTATGATTATTTCGTTGCTCTTTGCTGCTGCGTGTATTTTTAATATCCAGTTCACTTTTTGCGCCCTCGCACACGAACATTTCGCTCGGCCTCTGCCGGAGCTCCTTGTGCATTTTAATGGCTGCTGCGTCTGTCCTTTGCCAGCTGCATCAATCCTGCTGCTGCTGCTGCTGCTGCTCCAGTTGTTGTTGTTGTTGTTCTCTCCCTTCTTTTTGGTTTTATTTGAGCAGGGCTCGTTAAGCTCGCTTTAATTTTTACTTGAGATCATAATTTTTGCTGCTGCAAAGCATTTTATTTTCTTCATTTTTTTTTTTACGTGGCACATAATTTGCGTGTGTTTAATTGTGGTAAAATGGCTGCCAAGCTGTGCGCGGACCATTAGGCGTAGTAAATTGTTTGAGCTCGCGTTTCATGTAAATGCCAGTTGTGCAGACATGAAACATAACACATATATACATACATACATACATTCATATATATCCATATATATCCATAGCTGATTTGATGCAAAAAGTCAAATGCAACAAATTTCATTGTTCAATAATAAATCATCGTTGCATTGAGCTAAATATGAAATTGAGTAAACTAAATTAAAAATTAAAAATTCATTCAGCTTTGCGCAGTTTTATTCAAAAATTTGATAAATATTTTGATTCGTTTTTGTTTTTCGTGCTTTAATTAGCCAAACTGAATTAGTGAATAAAAACGTTATTAGAACAAAGTAAGGATTATTCAAAAAGGGATTTCGCCAAATGAATGCGAGATTTCAGCCTTTATGCAGTAAATTCTGTAATCGAAGCCATTTTTTCCCACACTTAACTGAATTTATTATGCAAATTTGATATGCTTTAATATGGGTTTTAAATGAGAAGCGTTGCATGTATGATAGGGGGCAAAGTGTAGCCAGTTCGACCACATTTTCATAATATTTAATTTTCTCCTTACCCTCAATATTATTCTTTTTTGTTGTTCCTTTTGCCTATATGCAGCCTATTTGTAAGCCAAGTCAGTAGCTCTGTTGGCTTGGGTACGCGCAAGAAGCCTATAAAAAAAGACAAATGAGCCATTAAACGCGAAACTTGTGCACTTTCATTGCAGAGGTTGGTCGAAGGGGGTGGCAAAGGGACAAAGGGGGAGACGAGTGAGCCGTAGCAGCAGCAGGAGCAGCAAATGCAAACGGCTAGAGAAAATATTGCCCCGCAGCAGAGACAACAAACTCTTGATTTTTATAGAAGTATGCGAGTAGCTTGAGCTAGAGCTGGAGCTGGAGCTACCTGCCTTAACGGGCGCTGGCGGAGGCTGTGCAGAGCCCCAGCTTGGGGCAGAAAGGATAACGCTCATAAAACGCCAAGATATGCGGCATGGCTTCACGCAGCGTCTATTTTTCACTTGGTCGGGTCTGTCGGGGTTTTGTCTTCGGATTTGTTGTGCTTATGAAAGCATTAAACTTTCCTCATTTAAGGCAGCGCACTTGAGTTGCCGTTTTTACTGCAATTTCGTCCTTCGTCAGCGCCGTCATGCCCCTCGGCCGGCCCCGCTGGCCCAGCTCAGGCTTGTTGTTGTCATCGTCTGATTATGGTATACAGTGCACGCAGCGCTCGCTGCTGGAATGCCCTGTAAAAGCTAGAAGTGGTTAGATTGATAGATGCCAAGAATGTGGAATAGAGTGAAAGGGAGTGGATGAGAGAGAGAGAGAGAGAGAGAGTGAGAGTTGAAAGAATTTTCGAAAGAGTTGAAAGTAATGTTAATCGAGTTAATTGAAAGTAGAGAGAATGAGGCAAGCAGGAATGCCTTTGGCATATCTGAATGGAGTTGAAGGAGTTAGACAAAAGAATTAACTACATTTTCCGCAGAGCGTAGATTATGATAGAAAAATCTGAAGTTATGTCTACAAGTTTTTGATATCTTATGTTTTTAGAAATAAATCAACATTTTATCATTGCAAAACAAATAAATAAATTTTTCACAGAGGGCAAATTGGGATAGTAAAATCTAGAGATATTTTTTAAAATTTTTAAATATAATGTTGTCATAGATTTTTTAAAATTAATAAACTATATATCGACCTAGCGGATAAAAAATATTTAAAATATATAATAATTTGTAAGCTTTAAATATCCTATTTAAAATGGATATTCTATGAAACAAAAGAAACAATTTTATTCTCATTGGCTTAATTCTTAAATCGCTGATTATAATAATAATGTCATGGAAGAAAATAATATAAATTAATCTTTAAATACAATAATAATTTTATGAAGCAAATTATATAAAGCTATCATATGAAATTAAAAATAATCAACAAATAAGTCAAGTTTAACATCTAAATATATTTTTTCTCAAATATCTGTTTACAAAATAAATAATATATTATTGCTTAAAAATCTGTAAACATCAACTTTATCCATTTTAAAATTCTATTTATTCCAATCTTTTTAATATTTACATATATATTTTTTTTTTTTTCAATTGAGCTCCCCACAAGTGCCTCTTAGCTTCGTCAAAAGTACGCCCACATTCATTGAAAGAATTCTAGGGTATATCAAAGCTGCGTCAATTTTGGTTGCTGTACTTTTTCCTTATTATTGTCTTTGGCTTTGTCACAAGTTGCTCGCTTTGCCCGATGCGTGGCTGACTCCTTCTCTCTTTATCTGTGTGTGTGGGTGTGTGTTTGCCTGTTGAGAAATATTATGCAATTTCTTCAGTTACACACTTTATGCACATCTCGGCCGCCACATGGCGCTTCGCTCAGCACTGTGGGAGCTGAGGCTTTTCTAGCCTTTTTTTTTCGCTGTTTGGTACACTGCCAAAATGTCAGAGGTGAGCGTGGAGTGGGGGAGTTGATGAGCTTCCACACATGCTACGCGAATGTAATAAATGAATTTTGAAACATGGCGCCTTGTTGCTTGTCAGCATGTGGGCGTGGCAGCCAACAGCTCGCAGTTTAAAGCTATATATATATGATTTTTTTCCCCTCTGAGCATTTCGGTTTTTGCTATTGTTAGTGTGTGTGTGCGTGTGTGTGTGTGTGTGTGGAGTCTCTGCCTTGTGTCAGCGACTTCCTTGAGGGATTTCTCTGTTTTGCGCCATGTCTGCAGCTCCTCCGTTGTGCTGTTTGCCTTTGCCGTTGCCTTTTGCGTCCCCTTTGTTTGCATTCTGTAATGTAAGAGCTGAAGAAATAGCGCTCGAGCAAACAAATAAAAGTCTAGCGGCGAGCACTGTGACGACTGTTGAACCTTAGCCAAGGCTCTGCGGCCCAGAGGCCACCCTCAGCCTGCTCAGCTTGAATGCAACTGCTGCGAGTGCAACTAGTAAGACAACAGCAAGGACAACGACAACGAATGCAACTGTAACTGCAGCTGGGAGCTGCAGCTGCAGCTGCTGCATGACAACTAAGCCGCTTTGGCTTACCTTTGGCAACAGGATCAGCGTCATTGAAGACGAGTCAGCGCGTGTCTTAAATACATTTGATGTGCTGCACGAGCACAAGCTCACTAACACGCACACACACACATATAGACAACAACAGCAGCAGCAACGAGGCAGCTGAGGCACAGCTAGACACAGTTTTCAAAAAAACACAAATACAACAAAAAGAAGCCAAGAAGAAAAACGCCAAACAGCAGCAGCAGCAGCAACAGCAACAGCAGCAACATGCAGGAGTAGCAACATATTTAGCTCACGGCGCGACGCTCATATTTGCTTTGTAAAGGCAACGGCAAAAATAATAATAATAAAAAACAAAAGGAAATAAAACAACAACAACAGCAACACGAACAACGTGAACAGTGACGATGATGTTGACGTTGAGTGCCTGCGAGGCGAGCCAAGCCAAGAAATAATAATAACAAACAGCAAACAGCGCTGCGTCCCCGAGCCCCCAATAGCAAAAAGAAGTAGACTTCGCGTATGGGAATTTTCATGCGGCGCGTAGCAATTTCACACATTTACATAGTTAAGCACAAACACAGAAGCACACACGCACACACACACACACGCACATGCGAACAGTGTCGTCGCATAGCGGAAGTGAAAGAAGTTGTTGCTCCGGCTTGTTGGCAAAGGCGCAACAGAAAAAGGCGCAAATTATATTCCGTTGTAAAGCAAACACAAATACAACAATGCAAAAGGGAGAGGTAGAGACAGACAGAGGGAGAGAGAGGGAGCTAGAGTGTGTAAAAAACTGTCATAAATATATGGCAAATGTGACGGCTGACTGAAAAGAAAATGAAGCAAAAATAAAATGATGTGAAAATAATATAATAAAAAATATTCGATTTAAAAAAATATATTTAATTAAATTTGCCTTAAATAATAAAAATAAAATATATATCAGAAAAAATATCTAGATAATAATTTATATAAAATTTTATCAAGCTAAGACCTGTTGCGGCTATTAATTTTAATTAAATTTTAATTAGAATTCAATATCGAGAAATTTCTTAGTCTAGGAAACTTTTCACTCAGGCCGCTTGAGCGACCTACTTAACGTTCTTTAAAACTTACTTAGCTAATATAATTTCAGTGGCTAATCCCCGGAGCCATAGCGTATACATATGTATGTATATGTAGCCATTGTGCATGTAACGAGCAGCGGCCCGCAAAAGTATGCTATGTTTATTTATATGGCCGCACACAAAAGGGGCTGCAACGGCCTCTCGGGCGGTAGGCGAGACATGCGTCATATAAACATAATTCACGCTGTGCACAAATGCTATTAAGACTCGCACACACACACACAGGCACACGCACACTCTGGGTCTGGCTTACATGACGTATGAGTGACTTTTATGTTTTAATTGCGCTACAGTTTAAACTGATGGGCGCAGCTGGGCTGGGCCAAGACGCACTAATTGACAGAGAGAAAAGGCGCGTGTGTGTGTGTGTGTGAGTGTGATATATGGCTAAAAATATTTAGTGACAGTTAAAAATGAAATTCCGCCTGGACTCTCATTAAAATAGAAAAAGTTCACCAAGATTTGCATAATTAATTGGATTATCAATTATGTTAAATAGATATGGCATTTAATGGCTGCTGTTTTTTAACTAAAAATAATTATTATGCAAAGAACCAAAAACATCTAAAAAAAACAAAAAACAAAATTCCATTTAAATTGGAGGAAATGTAACGAAAGCAGCTTTAAATTAAATGGACCCGCAGCGGACAGTTTCCTGACATAGGCAAAAGGCAAAGGGCTTCGGGCTACACGCCCAAAGGTAAACACACCAACACCCACACACATACACACACGCACACAGACACAAATTAATTAAATAAGAAATAAGAAAAAAATGAAACGAAAAAGGTAAACCGAGAAGTTAAATAAGAAACAGGAAAGACAAACCGTGCACAGTAAGTGAAACTTGAAATTGAATAAAGACCGCGCCGTGGTCGAAGGGCGACGGCAGAAGGCAGAAGAGCCCTGAGACAAAGGATGTAAAACAATGCCAAAGACAAAAATCAACGACAAAACGTGAACACAAAGGTGAGCGTGTGACTGCCGTTGCCACGCCCCCAGCCATGTTCACCTGAACGAGCTGCATGCGGCAAGGGGCGTGGGCCGGACTTGAGAGCTTTGCCATTGCACTTTGGCATGACGACGACGACGACGACGACAGTTGCGGCTGGTAGGCAGGCTGTCCATCAGCCCACACGATTAAGGTTTCACAATTTATCTAATACAATTAGTCAAGAGGTGAGCTGCCTGCGCTCCTTCTGGTAATCGTAGACGCTTGCCGCTCGCTCGCTGCCAGCCACTTCACTTTCGCCTCGCCACCTTTTGCCCCCTGCTGTCTGGGCGGGCTGGATGTCTGTCTGTCTGGCTGGCTGGCAGGAGGTGCGATGACTTTTGAACTTCTGACGCTAGAATGCAAATGGAGGGCGTGGCACGAGCAAAGCCACAAAGTTTAATGAATGCCGAAAAAGGTAGAGGGCCCTCTCGTATTTGCTACTCCTCTCATTTTTATTTTTGGTAATTTGGTTTTATGTGCAGCTTGGCTTTGGCCTGGCCTTCCCGGTTTTCTCTTTTGGGGCGCTGCTAATTGAGGCACGCCCAGCGGGCGACTCTCGTTTTGTTGAAGTTGAAGTAATTGCATTAATGCTTTTATTGACTATATATTTCAAGCCATAGCAGCTCGAACATTTTCGAGCATTCGAATGCACCTCAGTTGGCATTTCGGCCACACGCTGTGCGAAAAGGGGAGTTACCAACAGCAACTGAATTGCAGCTACAAATTGGGATAATTTCAGGTATTAGCCAAGCAAAAGCTTGAACCTAAAAGCTCTCTGACTATGTTGGAGTAGTTGAAAAATGTAAATGTAAATATAAAGAGAGAGATAGAGAGAGTAGAGAGTAAGGGAGTGTAGCCTAGAAATAGGGATAGATAAAAGTATGGGAGTAAATTTATTATATATCAATTGAAGGGCTGTCTGTCCTATGCTAGAGTAAGCCATTTCGATGGCGAGTAGGAGTGGCCTTTTAGCCACTCAGCTTGTCCATTTAAACGTGGCCAATGGCGGCTGCCGCTGTCAACTGTTGTGTGCATTGCATTTCCCTTCTTTGTGTGTGTGTATTTTTATTGTATTTTGGTTTGTTTGGCATATCAGTAAACCGCAAACTTTGTTGGCTTGCCCAATGCGTTTGTCTATGCTGGGCAATGGCTAGGCAGCGGGCGAACAGCTTCAACAACTCAATGCACTCAATCAATGTGCAATGGGCACTGACAAAAAGCAATACTAGAAGGCAGCAGCAGTTGCCGCCTTTTGTTCCAAACACTCAACACACAAAAAGCACTCATCAAAACTAACAACAACAGCGCCAGCATCAACAATTGTGTGACCACACTCCGAAAAAAAGAAGAAGAAAAAAATAAGGTACAATTTATAGTGGTGCAGCCGATAAGTTTTTGGCTGTTGGCATGGACAAATCAACAGAAATGGCCAGAAAAAAAAAAAAAAAAAACTAGAAAAATAGAAAAAAGTGCAAGCAATCAAAATACAATAAAAAATACAGTGGCTGCCAGCAGCAGATGTATATGTAGATACAGCCATGAGGGAAAATGTATATTTTTTCTCGCTCCGCCCATCTCTCTCTTCCCCCTCTCTCTCTCCCGCTCTCTCTCTCTCTCTCTCTCTCTCTCTCTCTCTCTCTCTGTCTATCTGTTTTTGTAGCTGTTGGCATGGCACAAAGTGTTGTTAACAGATTGATTTTGAAAATGATAATGTGCTTTAGCCGGCTCGTTGGCAAAGCCGCAAAGCCTCTAGAAACAAGCAGCCAGCAACAACAACAACAACAGCAACAGCAACAACAAAGGCAATGGCATTGGCAACTGGCAACATTCACAGACCATTTGGCGGCTTAAGGTTCGCATTGGGGTTATCGCCTAATCGCATCTCGGTTGCCAGCCGGCCGCGTTTGCCCTCTGCCCCGGCCCAGGCCGTAACGTTCTCTTGCTCTTGTTTTTATTTTATTTGAGATATCTCTGTAGCACAGATACATATATATTTGTATGTATGTATTGGCTACTGCCACCCCAAGCGCACAATCATTTTTCAATAAACAAACAATTTCATGGACGGCTTGTCTTTTGCCAAATCGGATCTAAGCCTCAATAAGCAGCCAGCGACAAGACGCACTTCCTGCCAAGGAGAAGCTCTTAGCCAGCTGCCGGCAGCCCAGCTGATAGCTATCGGCTCAAAGGCTGTTGCTCTGTGGCCATTAAGCTATCTGATTACACTGCTCAGCCAAGAACAGTATTTTTTAATATGCCACAAACTGATTTGGCAAAAAAAAGAAAAAGATTTGCATTCGCATCCAATTAGATTTGATATGCCATGCAAATATCTCTCATTTGCAATCAGCGAGTCTCCATACCATTGATTAGCTTCATTCGACACAAAAGATTTGTTGGCTAGTGTAAGTGATTGATTTAGGTGAGCTTTGTTAACTCAATTGATTAATAATTGGCTCCGCTTAAATGTATCGAGCAGTTGCTACGTGACCCGCGCCCCAATCAATACACAGACAATACGCAATATCCTGACAAATTTCAAGTCAAACAAATGGCTAAAAAGGGATCCGCAGAGTAATTACAAACCCAGAGCACAGCCAAAAGCATGGCCATAAAGAACGGAAGTAAACGAGGCGAGCGGAGAAAGCAGATATGCAGCTTCACATGTATGTGAGTGTTTGTGTGTATGTGTGTGTGTGTGTGTCTGTTTGGCAGACAAATGAAAAATTAAACAATATCCTAGCTGCCTCTGGCTGTTGCTGCTCTGGCAACGAATTGCCAAATTTAACTGAAACATTTATTCTTCAGAGAGCACTAAATTATTCGAGTGCTTGACTTGCACAGGCAGAGAAGAAGAACGAGAATGAAAACGAATGTGAATGTGAATGTGAAAGCGAATGCGATTGAGTGTGAGTGTAGGTGTGAGTTTGCGAATTTCGAATGAATGCACTCAACTTAACCCACAGCTGAAAGCTTAGCCTGCTCCAACTCTCTCTCTCTCTTTCTCTCTCTCTCGCTCTATCTCTATCTGTCTCTCTCCTTTTGTATTCACGCGGCAAATCAGCGACATTATCCTCATCGTCATCAGCAGCAGCATCAACAGCTGCGACTGGCAAAGTCTCGACGGTGACTCGTGCCAGAAAGCCATAAAAAGCAAAAATGTTAGCATGAGATATGTGTTGGCAGATACACGAGTCGACGTCTTTTATTAATATGCGCAAATTATGGGGAGTGGCCAAAAAGGGACAGGGAATTAGACATTGACGACCGTAAAGAGCGACTTCAAAATATCTTTGACTATAAATATAGAGAAATAAAAATAAATTTGTGGAATTACACAGTGAAGACTTTAAGGATGGATTTAAAATTAGCTTTTTATACAGTATATAGTTTAGGTATTATGTATAGAAAAACAAATAGAAATACTTTAATAATATTAATTTACTTTCAAATAATAATTTTTTTGTACTATTTATTTACTTATTTTTCTATTTATAATTTTTTACAATTTTTTTTTTCTTTTTTTTTTTAACTTTTGCAATAAAAATCCCTTCGAACCGAATGAAAAGAAATATATATTTGCATACATATTTATTTAGACAACAGAAATTTTTATAAATTTTTTGCAATTAAATATTATTTAACTAACTTTTCAAGATATTTTTACACACTTGCAAACAATTGTTAATACTCCGCTCTCGAAGCTCTTAAGAGAGAATTTCCATTGTGTCTGTGTGTTCTATCAGCTCGATGTGTTTGTTTATTTCATCCATGTAACACTCAAATGTTTGTGTGTGCTTGTGTGTGTGGTGAAAGACAACTTCATTTACTTCTGCTAGCATTGTGCATTCGTTTCATTCGTTTTATGCGTTTCATTCGTTTTCATTGTCCTTTGCCACTTTTTTTTCAGTTTCGCCAACGTAAGCGCTTTTAATTTTCAGCTTGCATGCACAAAAGTATGCAATATGTTTTTTGGTCGATCCTCCTGCACGGCCCCCATCTCTCCCTCTCTCTCCCTGTGTCCCTCTCTTTCGAGCAGCCGCAAGATGCAATTGCACTTATGCATGCATGACATCCAGCTGTCCCACTCACCCACACTCCCACACACACACACACACACATTATGTGTGGCCGACAATGGCTTACATAAATTTTAAGCTCCATTAGCAAAATGTTACAGCCACCGCACCCGAGGCGACATATGTGAGTGTGTGTGTGTGTGTCTATGTGTGTGTGCGTGTGTATAAAGTTCAAGTGCAACAAAAGTTGGTTATTGTGCTTGGTCTGGTCTATTATATGAAATGCATATTACATGCTATGGCAAATTTTGGACATTGAAGAAAACTTTTTGCTTACCTAAGGCGAGTCCTGGCTAATTTCTATATAAATTAGTTGACAGAATGTGCGTGTGTGTGTGTGAGTGTTAGTGCTAGTGTTACCTGCACATAGCTTAAATAACAGAAAAGATAAAAGTCACCAGGCTAAGAGCTAACTTCAGTGCATAGTTTTTCAAATAGTTTTCCCTTCTAACTT